>JAWWLR010039493.1:0-10197 GCA_035041075.1 Acraspis erinacei | reverse complement strand
TGTTTTGGCCCATAAGCGACAAAGAAGTGACGGTTGCTGCGCCATGCTTTATATTTCGAACAGCCAGTGTGAATACTTATTGGGAATAAGCCGCATAAATTTAAGGTGGTCATTTCCACATCCAAAGAGCCCAGAAGGTCCAAGCATAGTAGCTGGATCTCTGTATCTGGCAGGAGGAGATCTGGAACTTGCCGGAGGAGATATGGATCTGACAGGAGTAGATCTGGGTCTGGCAGGAGAAGACCTGGACTTGGCGCAAAGAGGACGCTCGTCAAGAGAATGAACCCTGTTTGAAGAATATGGTGTTGCTGGAGGAAGAGATCTTTCAGCAGAATATTGTCTGTCAGAAGAAAGAACATTGGCAGCCACGATAAATACCAGGAATTTGGTCACATTAGGTAAACAATCGAACTGTAAACTGAACTCTGCAAGAAGGAACAGATGATTAAATGAGAGAAATAATAACAAATTCAGAATTTGAGCCATTTATCAATTCTTGATGTTTAAGTATGTAGAATCTTACTTTGAAATTCCTCACTTTAGAGAAATATTTTTTTCCTGTACTCACACTTGCACGAAAATGTTGAAAAATATCGAGAACAACCGAGGCAATAGCATCATTGTAAAAAATATTTTCCTAAACCATTTTAAAAAATTCTATAATATCATTGTAAATTGAAATACTTTAGTTCACACCTACAAACTAATGTTATTTTGTTAAAATGGAGACATTTAAATTTAACTTGAAACTATTAGTAGCAGAAAGGCTAATACAACTTCTAAAATTCACGATTCAGATTAAGTAGCTCAAAAAAAAGGTTTTATTTGAAACGTAGCTTTTACGGTTTTGAGACGCACTCATTTTACACTTCTTAAAGATTTTATAACATAGAAATCACAAAAATTGTCAAACTGTATAATATACCTATTTTTAGACTGCGTATAAAATTCATATTAATACTTTTATTATATTTTTGCAGTGAAATTTGAAAAAATCACAAAAATTGACCTCATCCCAAAAGGGCCCAATGAAAGATTTAAAGTTTGAGCTTAAATTATACAATCATATTAACATGAAGGAAACAAATTGCATTTGAAAAAAAGTCAAATCTGGAAGACTTTTGTCAGGTTTTTGCAGTATAATTAGAAGTGTAAAAAAGAAAGGCAGTTTGGAACACTAACATTAGGCTTTTCGCAGTAAAACTCGCGAAATTTCAGAAAAAGGGCCTTACTTAGGAAAGGGTTACAAAAGGCGTCTTTAATTTTGGGACTAAAAGAAGGTACTCGTAGAAAATGTAAAAAAAAGGCAATTTGAAACATTATCATTAGGCTATTCCTAGTAAAACTCGCAAAAATCCAGAAAAAGGGAAATCAGCGCAATCTATCTAATATAAAATCTAAAATGCTCGAAAATAAATAGAAAACCCCTTTCAAGCACAGCGTGATAAACTTTATGTTTGATATTTTTGGTAAAATATTTATTTCATTATTTAGAAATATTAGGAAAAAATAACAAACAATTCGAAAGTACATTCTTAGTACAAAAAAAAATTGAAAAGAATCAAATTATGCAACAAAATTGCACAAGAGAGCTTAAAAAGAATGATGTTCTACGAAAAACTGTTTTTCAAAACAGATACTCAGGTCTACTTTTCAATAATTCCCTATTAAAAAAATATTTTATTTTGCAAGAATTTATTTTAACTAGTAGGGAGTAAGATTTCTTAAACTTTTATAAATGCATAAAATTATACAACAGAAGTTTATTTTGGAATAATTACATTCCTAATAAACAGATTTTTGTGTTTCTAACCGCAGAAAAATCCAGCGCTATAGAACGAAACAGATTCTATGGCTTAATGTCTCTGTTTACTAAATATTTGAAAGTATTTATACTGGACATTATATATAGTAAACCAAACAATGATGCTGTCTTTCTAAGAAAAGAAAAAAATTTGTTTTTGTCCGCCCGCTATACATGCACTGCAAAATGAAAGCGTAACGCTCGACAGAAGTGGTAATATCATATGATGTAAATTGAAGTGTTTTTTCTTTGAATCCGTCCATCATTATATACTTATGAAGGGGAAAAGGGGAAAAGGAGAAAATAGTAAAGGCAAAAGGGGGAAATGAAAAAAAGGGAAAGGGGCAAATGGGAGAAAGAAACTATGGTGACGGGAACGGGGAAAGGTTAAAACGGGAAAGGAAAAGGGGAAAAGGGAAAAAGAAACAGAAAAAGGAGAAAATAGTAAAGGAAAAAAGGGGAAATGGGAAACGAAAAAGGGAAAGGGGGAAATGGAAAAAAGACAAAAATGTTGAAGGGAACGGGGAAAGTTTAAAAGGGGAAAGGAAAAGGGTAAAAGGGGAAAAAGAAGCAGAAAAGGTAGAAAATATTAAAGGTAAAAGGACGAAATGGGAACATAAAAAGGGAACTGGGAAAATAAAAAGGGAAAGGGGGTAATGGGAAAAAGAAAGAAATGGTGAGCAGAACGGGAAAAGGTTCAAAAAGGGGGGAGGATACAGAAAAAGGGAATAGGGAAAAGAAGAAGTGGAAGAAGAAAATGAGAAACTGGAGAAGGTGAGAAGGGAAAGGAAAAGGGAAAGAAGAAAATGAGAAACTGGAGATGGTGAGAAGGGAAAGGAAAAGGGGAAAAGAGAAAAATAAAAGGGGAAAGGGAAGAATAGGATAAAGAACAATGGTAAAAGGAACTGGGAAGTGGAGAAAGGGAAAAGGGTAAAAGGGAAAGCCAAAGGGTTAAAAAGCGGAAAAGATAAAGTATAAAGGGAAAAAGGTAAGGGAAGGAGAAAAAGAGACAGGGTGAAAAAGGGAAAGGTGAAAATGGATACAGAAGAGAAAAAGAAAGGGGAAAAAAGAATAAAATGAGAAAAGAGAAAGCAGGAAGGCTGAAAAGCGATATGGAAAACGGTAAAGAGGGTTGGAAGACGGGAAATGAAAATGGAAGGGAAAAAGAGAAAGGAGAAAATAGCGGAAGGGGAAGGGAAATGGGCGAGGGAGAAAAGGGAAAGGGGAATGAGGAAAAGATAAGGGGAAAACGAGTAAGTGGAACGGCTGAAAAGGGAAAAGTGAAAAGTAGAAAGGAAAAGGGAAATGGTAAAGACGAATGAGAAATGGGGAAGGAAAATGGGAAAATGGTGAATGGGAGAAGAAAGAGAGATGCAGGGATTTCTCGATCCTTTCTTTCTTATGCTCTTAAAGGCCCAAAAACGAATTTAAAAAAACCGCCCATACTGACAGCAAAACTGCCGCCATAAAAAAATTAAAGCTCAGAAAAACGAAGTACACCAGAATTTTAGGCTTACTTTGCACTTACGAATGCACGAAAAGAGAATTTCGAAAACCGCTTCCCGTCGGCGAAAAAATCACAACCATGACAAAACAAAATCTGCAAAAACAGAGCGCAACAGAATACTGGGCTTATTTCGGAAACTTGAATGCCTAAAAAAAATTCAAAAACCGCCCTTATTTACAAAAAAACCAAAAGCTTACTAAAAACTGCAACCAGGAAAAAACCAAATAGAAAGTAACGTTGGGCTTTTCTTGGGCTCTTGTATGCTTGGAATTTTTTGTTGCTGAAACTATCCCTGCATGTAAAAAATCAAACACCTGTCTATAAATTCAAATTGGAATTTCCAAGAAGATGCAAGATCAGAGACTCTATTCACTCCATAAAATTCCAATTAAGTACAATTTATCGGCAAAGTCAGTCTGACAGCGTACTGAAGGGTTCGTTCTTGCTTTAGGGTTAGAGCCCAAAGTCTGTATTGTCATTTTTATGGATCTCAAAAATTAGAGATCCTATTCACAATGTGAAATTCTAGAAACAGATTTTTAAAGAGGCACATTTTCCTGGGAACAATTGGTATTTGTATTAAACTAGGACATTAGTAAACTAGGACATTAGTTTTTACTCTCACTTCAGCATCAGTAAGCGATATGAAATACACACACACATCCGCGAAATTCAGACAATGATCGCAAAAGTATACTCATATTCTTAAAAGACCCCAATTGTTAACGTCAAAAAACAATCCCTTGATAAAACATAGATAAGACTTTGTCAAGAAAATAATCCCTTGGAGAATTTTAAAGTGTAAATAGTTTCTGAATTTTGGGCTCTAACCCCTAAAGTGAAAAACAACACATTCTTTGTAGGCAGTTAGGACTTTCTCAAAATATAATTCTGAAGAGTTTTGGTATTTGAGAGGCAACTTAAAAGAACAGGTTCAAAGAAAATAATGTTTGTAATAGTTTATTTAACTATATCTAAATTTACTTTCTGCATTATGGATTAGTAATCCATCGAAAATTTAAAGACAAAATGCGAGTAATTTATGGTAGATGTTTACAGTGAAAAAAAATCAAATAAAAAGAATAAGAAAACGAGAAACATTTAAAAATATTCTGGCTTGATTCTGGCTTGTTCTTCGCGCAGGCACTCTCATTTTTAAGAAGAAAATATTCATTGAAATAATTCATCGAATAAAGTGTGAAAATTGGCCTCTCTTCAGATCACAAGCAATGTCGTATGTTACTCTTACAGTTATTGAATTAAATTAATGATATAGAGGACTTTTGTTTACATGCTCCACTATAAAATAATGTAAGATTGGTCGAGAAAGTCCTACTGGAATTTCCAGCACTTCAGCAGGGGTCAATGCGGTAACCTTGCCGCTTTTCATATTTATTTTTGCGCGTGCCTTAGTCTTATATTTAGGATTATATTTATATATTCCAGCAAGTAGAGTACTACTCTCCAATATTGCAAAGATGTCTCCATCAGATGTTGACAATACAATTTGTTCGTGGGTTGGCATAGGTGCATACGCATTCTTTCTTGCGAGTAATCGAATTGAATTATCGGCAGGAAAAGTGTATCTACGAAGTTGGAATTGCCGGCGCAGATTCTTATGGGGAGTAAGCCGAATAAATTGAAGTTGGTCAAGTTCATATCCGTTTCCAATAATAGAGGCAAGTTTGGTAGGTGGAGATATGGGCTTGCTAGGTGGAGCTGTGTATCTGGCAGGAGGAGACCTGGTTCTGTGACGAAGAGGAATTTGGGCAGGAGAATCAGACCTAGTTGGAGAATTTGGTCTTGCTGAAGGAAGAGATCTTTTCGGAGAATTTGGTCTTGCTGGAGGAAGAGACATATCCGGAGAATGTGTTCTTGCTGGAGGAAGAGACCTTTTCGGAGAATTTGGTCTTGCTGGAGGAAGAGACATTTCCGGAGAATGTGTTCTTGCTGGAGGAAGAGACCTTTCCGGAGAATTTGCTCTTGCTGGAGGAAAAGCCCTGTCCGGAGAATGTCGTCTTTCAAAATTAGAATAAGGCTTTCCTACTCGGGGAACTCCAGGTATAGGCTCGCCATTAGGTAGACATTCAAACTGTGAACTTATCTCTGCAAGAATAAACCGAGTATTATTTTTTTAAAGGCATGTTTGCACATTATGAATTTGCCGAAGTCCTAAGTACATCCTGACAAAGCTTTCCTAGGGCAGCTGGGTGCTCTACTTAAACTCACAGCGTCGCATAGTAGCCTAGATCTCTAAAATAAATTTTCTTCCAAGATTTAGGTTGCTATCTAAATCATAATCATCATAAGAATAATAATTTTGGTCAACTTCTCTAAAACACATTTTCCTCGAATAGCTTGGATTCCTGAATTAAATTTAAAACTAATTTGCGATTTGGCAAAGGCTTTACTGTCTTCAGAAATAATCCCGCTAGTCTTACTTAAAATACTTTCCGGTTTTTAAACTCGGGAAACTTTCATATCAATAAGGAAACTTTTTAAATTCCATTTTTCACAAAGCACACGTTCTGAACTCTCTCAGAATAAATTCAGATGAAATTCATATTCATTTCCGACACACTCAAATATAGTTTGAAAAAATCAACTTGGTAGGATTATAGATATATTATAGTATTATATTCACCAATAAAATCAAGGAGGACTGTCCCGGTGAAGACCAGAGTATAAACGAACAGCATGTTTGCGAGTTAGGGTAGAAACTGATTAACGTCTGATTTAAGAATTGCGTTACCAATGTATGTAATGAATATTCTTGTATTTCATTTTAGTCGTTATCTCATGGATCAGAGGCGTTAAGGTTCTTCTACAAAGATATTCATATTTTTGTATCATAAATCAGTCCCCTGAAAGAAACTTTATTACCTCAACCAAGCCTGCTTTCGGAAAAATTAAGCGATTTTATCGAATAGCTGTTTAATAATAAGTCGAATACATCCGAAAATGTTCAAGCTATTTATACATGTCTTGGACAATTTTCGGAATAATGTCTAGTAAGAATCAAGGACAAGAAGTTTTTCTTGGAGTCATGTAAATTTCTTGAACAATTTTTTCTTGGACCTAGATTACATGTATATCTTTCGATTGTTTCACAGATTTAGTTTTATGGTAGTTACCGTTATTGATAGTATTTTCAAAAAGAGATGAAATTATTTTAAAAAATGTAAAATATACAAAAATATTATTTATACTACAATTTTTATCTGTAGCGCAACTTTTGGTTCTTATCGTAAAAATCTTGCATTCTTATCGCTAAAATGATAAGATTTTAATTAATACCGTGAAGCCTAATTTCTTGAGGGAAAAAAATCTCAACAACTTTGCAGCTTCGAAATTTTTAAAATAATTTTTTAATGCCTGCGATCATTAGAAAATATTTAAAAAAATAACATAGACATTAATAATAAAGTATACCGAAAAACACCGATCTTCAAAAACCGCTGATTCTGTGTTGTTCTGTGTTGCAACAAAAATGAGGCACCGGATATTACTTGGTTATAATTTGAATACATTTTAAAAAAAGTGGTTAAAATAACATTTAATAATAAAATTGATTTATTTATAGAATTTCATAATATCAAATGTAATTAAATGAACAGAAATTAAATGAAAAGTATGGAAATTGGCGTCACCTTTACTGAGATGTTTACCTAGGCAATCATTTTTCCCATGTAGTTTTTTAGCTCAGTAATAATATTTGATATTAGTTCATTTCTTTTCAAAAATGGGATGCCTCATCATTGTTTAAAATTTTATAACCAGAAAATAATGCTGACATGTTTCAAAGTTTTTTAATATATCTCTCTTTTAAAAAATAATATTACCCTATAAGTGTTTATTTTCATTTCACCTTATTTTCAGGAAGTAGTGCAGGAGCCAGTAATTTTTTTAACAATTAGGTGTACAATTTTGTGTTCTTCCTATTTTAAAAAACTTTCTTTACAAGGTTAATGGTTGATCTAGCTTTTATTTTTATACGTGATTTTCAAATCAAAGAAAACTTGTTCTCCAATAGATTTTCTTTTAATTTAAACAATTTTTTAACTATGGCCTTATAAACAATGCACCCCCAAAATAATTTTTTGTCTGTGAAAACGTTCATTTTTCGTTTAACATTGTTTAGTTATTTATTTGGCAGCTTTTTCATTTTTCTCTTTTACTACTTACGTAAAAGCGTTATTCATTTAATAATAATAACTTTTATTCGTTTATTCAGTTATATATAATGAAATTATTAAGTAACAAGTATTGTTGTGGAAAGAAGTCCAGTTTTTATCAAAGTAGTGATAGAGGAAAAAATTAGTGGAAAGCTGCTAGATGAATTATTAAAAAAATGATTTTTTCAGAGTGGTGACAGAGAGAATGATTATTATAAATTTACCAGATAAATAACTAAAAAATCGCACATCTTAACTGTAAAATTCAAGCTGGCATAGACCGCAGTTATTTTGCAATTTATCTTTATAAGGCCATATTTAACAAATGGCTTGAATAAAAGGAAAATCTATGCAAGAAAAAGCTTCTTCATCTTGTTTGAAAATCAAGTTTAAAAACAAAAAGTTTATCAAATGACGAATTTGCTTAAAAAAATGGACATTAACGAAAGACTATTGAGAGTTATTAAAAATGTGCCAATATTAACCAAAGTTTTGGCTGAGTCGGAATTTTTTTCTCTATGTAGAGCAAGTGGCGAATATATGGAGGTGGTGAAGCGAGTGTGCAGGTAAATTGTCAACTAAATGATTAGTTCGATATTATACAAGTTGTTAGACAAGTAGTATTATGTTCTCATGGCTATTTATTTTATTCGTGAACAAGTGTCTAAGAATGTCCCTCCTAGATGAAGAAGGTGTTGATCTCGAAATATTTAAGGTACGTGGGTTAGCGTACGCAGATAAAGAGGTTGTTATGGCCGAAATAATCGAAGTCTTGCAAGGAATGGTAAAAAAATTGAATACAAGCATGAATAGCATGGGCCTCAAAATGAACGTGAATAAATAAAAAAGTATGGTCTTCTAAAGAATGTGGTGTAATGAAAATACTGGTTCACAATTATAAAAATAATTTTCTAAGATGGTTTCGGTATGTTCAAAGATTTAAGATGAACGACTGATGAAACAGGCATATTTAGGTAAAGTAAACGTTATCGTAACTAGAGGCAGATCGAGGAACAAATTGTTAGAATGTGTTTACGAGACCCTAAGATGTATAAAATGCCATAGAAGCACAAATAATTAATGCCGAAAGGTTTAGGCCTTCGGAAACATTATAAATTTTCTTCTTTTTATTATTGTTACTATATTATTTAAATATTCTCACAGACTTTAGATGGTTACTGCCCAACATGCCGAAGACATATAAATTACTTGTAACATTTTAAGAAGGCTTCGGATCATAAACATTTTTATATTTTAGTATACCTTTTTTTGTAACTGAATGAATGGTCTGCGAAAATGTGATTTACTCGCTCTATTTTAAAACTACGGAAGACTGAGCGAGTGCGGCCTATTGGAATTCCCTTGATTTCATCTGATGTCAATGTTGTAATCGTGCCGTTTTCCATGTTTACTTTTACCCGCTGGTTACAGTGCGTGTGAGTATCATATGAATATATTGCAGCAAAAGCATTCCCGCTCTCCAATATTGCAAAGACTTCACCATCCGATGTTGATAATACAGTTTGTTCTCTGGTTGGCTTGGACACAAAGGATCCTTGTTCTTCCAGTATTCCAATTGGCTTATCCGTAGGAAAAGAAGAAACAAGCATGGTAGTTGGAGCCATGTTTCTGGCAGGAGGAGAACTGGAACTGGCAGGAGGATATCAGGACCTGGCAGGTGGAAACCTAGGCCTGACAGGAGGAGACCCGGACCTGGCAGGAGAAGACCTGGGCCTGGCCGGAGGAGATCTGAATCTGGCATATGGAGACCTGGGCTTGGCAGGAGGAGAGCAGGACCTAGCGTGAAGAGGAGGATCATCATGAGAAGTGACCCTGGTGAAGGAATACAGTGTTGTTGGAGGAAGAAACCTTTCAGGGGAAAGCTATCCATCACAAGAAGAAGATTGTCTGCCACTATAAATACCAGGAATAGGGTCGCCATTATGTAGAAAATCGAAATGTGAACTTAGCTCTGCAAGAACAAAAAAAAATATTGAAAGAGAGAGAAATAATACAAAATTCAGAATTAGAGCTAGTTAAAGTTAGGTTAATATTAAAAAATTTTAATTTTGTATATTTTATTCGCAAATCACAATATAGAGTAATCCATTCTGCTATTTTAAAAATGGGCATTTCGGTAGAAAGAGGTTACATATACTGTAAATCAGGGATCTACAAAAATTTCTGCCTTATGACATACGTTTCAATTTTTTAAATTAAACACTGCTACCTCGATAACACTTCGAAAATGTCTAACAATATTTATTTTCTGATCATTTTTAAAATAAAATTTTCGCCCATTATTTCATAGTGAAACTGCTTTTGCTTATATAATATAAAGTGAAAGTTGTGCTAAATGTAAAAGGATTTTTTTATATTAAAATGTTAAGATTAGCAGGGTAGAAGGTGTGTCGATATTTTTGTTTGAACAATACAATTTTGAAAGCTAAACTTTTAATGAGCTCTCATTTGGTGAATCTGATAAGGGATAGTGCTTCTTCAAAAAAAGTGTTTGTTAGATTAAGAAAAAAATTCAGTGTTTAGCACCAATTAAGCACTATTATTATTATTATTATTTATTTCTGGGTTGAGACCGTTGCAGCCCCTGACGCTTGGGTGATCCCGTTGCGTCCTCTTATAAGCCTTAAGCGTGACTCCAGAGTCCTCTCCATAGGGAGAGGACCGCTGCCACACTATTGGCCGATATTTCA
>JAWWLR010039492.1:2857-19823 GCA_035041075.1 Acraspis erinacei | reverse complement strand
GCTGGTGTTAGGATTTCTCTACTTTAAATCAGGAAACTTTGAAGCCTCAGAGCAACGCCTAAAAATATTTTTTTTTACAAATAAAAAAACATGGGTAAATTTATTTGCCCAAAAGAACAATTTGGTGAACGTGCCCATTAAAATTTCTCAAATCTCATTTTTTGGGCCACCCTAGGGGGTATTCGGAATTTACTGTTAAAAATTCACTACAGTCTGCAAATCTTCATCTATTTTTATGTTTTTCTTTAGACATATGCAGGATTAGTTCCTGCTGGCTGTAGTGGATTATGAACAGTAAATTCCTAATACCTCCCACTTTTGCAGCGGTAGCATGGTCGCTAGGCAGGCTATTTACCGCTGCATCAGCGGCGCTTGGTGAAAGCAATTGCACGCGACTCGGTAGAGCTTCGGCTCTCGCGACGTCTGTGATTTTTAAACGCTCATATTTCTTTCAACAAGAGCTCACTTACAAAGAAGCTGTGATGCGTGTCTAATTACACCAGCACACAAAAAAAGAAAAGTGGTCGGTTGCAGAGACAAGACCTATCAGTTGCTATCTATTTTGACGTGCTGAATCGAAATCTGGGGTCAGAATTAAGATTTACTTGTGTGAAAAACTCAGTGTTTAGGCAATTGGAGTAGGAAAAGAGACTGAATGGGTCCACAATATCTCCGAGAATCACTCTTAAAACCGGAAAATACTGAAGAATTCGCTAAAAAAACAATTTAGATAGGAAAATAGACTGAATGTTTTAAGGATATACACTACTTACAATCAATCTAAAAAATTACCAATCTTTAAAATGATTTATAAAATATAAAAAAATAGATCCATTATTGATTTCCGCAAACTTCGACGGAAGGTTCTAAGTATACTTTAAAAAAAATAATTCAGGTTAAAATTGTTTATTTAACAGTAGATATTTAGAGTCGAGATTTTTCTTTCTCTTTAGGAAAAGTTTACAATTCTTATTTACTCCTAATGATATTCATTCATTTTTTATAACAATAATAACTGTATGATTTCTCAATTCTTTTTTTGTTAATAAAATCAACCCAAATAGAAATTTAGAGAATCCTTCGAAGAATAAAATGAGGCCTTCATCGTTTGGATTACATAAGAATGGTAACTTTTCCCGAAGGAGAAAGAAAAAAATTAACCTTTAAATAACTACTGTTAAATAAACAATTTTAACCTGAATTATTCTTTTCTGAAGCGTGCTTAGAAGCCTCGATCAATATTTACAGAAATTAATAATAGATCTTTTTTTGTCAATTTTATCAATCATTTTAAAGATAGGCAACTTTTGAGATTGATTGTACGTTGTGTACATCCTTAAAATTACTGACTTTAAATTGAGGACGAGAAACATCCCTTACCTCAGTATTTCATTACAAAATTCAATTAATTTCAATAGAGTTCGAAAAAAACTGTACGCAATATTTTAAAATTCAAAAAATCTTTTCATTTATATATACTTTTATTACTTCTTTCTTTTTTAACGTACACTTTTGTCTTCAAACGATCTATGTAAAGGATTTCTTCTCCGTGACTTTGGCTTTGTTTCCCTTTTAAGCATCCAACAATCCGATAAAACTAATTTCTGGCTTCAGATTCGGATTCAGCATGTTAAAATACGTACCTATAAGGTATTGTGGACCCAGTTTTATATTAAAAAGTTATTTGCCCCCAAGCACCCCACCAGATATTACGTTTTCCGGTCGGGAATTTCTCCTAGCTGGGCATGTCTACTATAGTTTATGGTATAAATTATGATATAATTGTACACAATTTTAATTTTCTTTTTTATGTGACCTCTTTTGGAATGGAAGGTTCCTGTCTGTCTTGAATTCGATGCCTAAAACGTCTATCACGTCTAGATTTTTTGTTGTTGAGAGAAGCAAACATAAACTTACCAAAAATTTTGTTTTTTCCTCAGGTATAAAAGTCAGGTTCATCGAGAGACTTCGTTTCAGTTTTCGATAAAAATGGGATCAAATTTGAATATGTCACTATTGCAAAATGGGGATATTCGTTCTTCGATAACAAAAATTAAAATGTGCATTATGAATAACGATAAAAACATATTTCAATGTTTGAAAAAGATTATGTTAAAAATGACGAGTCACGTAAAGAAATTCTTCATCAAAAAAGAAGAAGAGTGAGTTATGGAGTGTGGGGAGGCGTAAAAGTGATAGCTCATAGATGATTTGTTGAATCATGTAAAAAAACCTGTCTTAACTCTTAAAAATATATAATGCAACACACTGGCAGTATACTTAACCCTCACAGGATAGATTGGTCTGTCAGATTAAAAATCGATTAGGTCTACCAGACTAAAGCTATCCTATAGTGCTTCAGCTACAGCTCGCAGGCTACATATATTTCGCGCGTAATCGTGCTGTAATTAAAAGTTTGAGGTGTCCCTATATGAGGAATATGTAAACAAAACGTCATACATCCATTTTCGCAATATTTCAGGATATATTGTAGCTTTAAATTGATCGAGAAAAGTAAAATATTAAATGGGCTATTATAATATTTCAAGTCTTTGAATAATTTAAATGCAAAACAAACTTTTTATTTATTTAGTTAGGAAAACACAAGCCTAACATTTGAATGGCCATTAATAGGGCTACAGAGAATGCATATCAACATTTATACATTCCCGCGTAGTGTGAGAAAAGTTACCTCGCTCCATAGTTGTATTATAATTATTGACGACACATGGGAGAACGACGGTTGAGAGGTGAAGGAATGTAAAAAAGTTCAATCTGGCGAGTGGCACATTGCGGAGCATTGAGTGGAAGCGTCTGTGAGATAGAAAGCCACTCGATTAAAACACGTGCAATTATAAACAGGCATAAAATCGTTGAAAAAATACCCCTGTCCTTAAGGGGTCACATACCAAATCTAGATCTAAGCAATATATGTAATCTGATCCCCTAGGAGGAAATGTGCTATCTTCATTCCAAGCTAAGAATTTTAGGAATTTCTTATGTCAGATTTTAATGGCATTGCATGATCTTATCAGAAATCCAAGATTCCCGCTAGCACCGAGAACAATTTTGTCAAGGTCTTTATTGTAAGTTGAACTCGTTTCAATGGTCACGCCCAAATCCTCAATCACATAAAGTCTCTCGAAGTGAACAACCTGGATCAGGTACTGATATTCAATAATAGACTTCCTTTAAGTAGATTTATCGATCCTACATTTTGTTATGTTTAAGGTAAAATCGTTCCCATGACACCAAAGATTAATTTTTTTATGTTTTCTTGCAAGACTGCGCAAGATTATATGCTTGATATGATTATGTAATGCTTGACGTCACCAACCTATAACATGTGTTAACAGATCAAATTAGGCGAAATATCATTCATATAAATTATAAACCGAAAAGGACCTAAATTGAAACATTGAGGAACTCTAGAGGAGGGAACAAACGAACGAGAGAAGTCAACACCATATTACACTATGTTTGGTCTATTCATTAAGTAGGATTGTTATAGATGTAAGAGCTTACGCGGCAAATCCATATTGGCTAATTTCTCCATGAGAATTCGGTCATCAACCTTGTCAAAGGCTAAGCGACTGTCAAGCGCACGGCAGGGAATATCCTGAAGTTCGGGGGTATTTAAGGTAACTTGATCATCTTCACATCATTTCATACTTGATGACATCTTCCGCAGAAGATGATGACCTGGATCCATATCATTTATTGAACGAGCCGTGCGTATTCTTTCTTAACTTACTAGAACATTCAGGGCCACAATCTTCAAGAGGTTTCTTACTTTATCCGTATGAGCAGATTGTGTCGATCGTACTTAGTAAATTCAGAGGGAGTTTTCAGATATAAAGGAATATTTTGAGTTTTGAAATAATTCACGCCAACAAATGCACATTTACTAAAATGTAAGACTTTAAAGTAGATTGTAGGTTAGGTCTTGAAACGTTACAGTATACAAAATTACCTTATATTTATAAAATTCACTTAAAAGCAGGTGAAAGAGAAAATAAATACGCTACTGAGTGACTTGCAAATTCCTGAGCGAAAGAGTTATTTTGGACACATGTGCCGCTATTCGAAGCAGGTGCGGTTGCGTGCGCAACCTTTTGAAGAGAGGGAATTCGAGATTCGCCAACAACGAGACCATCGGATTACCAGAGAAGGCACGAATCGTTAGTCTCCGCTGAACGATTCAAGGGAACACCACCTTTGGCTTCAAGATCCCGAAACCGCGGAATCAGGGACCAGGATAAATTAGAAATCAAATGATGTAATACCCTTGATTCATTTCCATGTGAGGAAAAGTCGAAACAACACCATTTAGGATTTAAAATTTTGTAAATTAAGAGGGAAATTTGTCTCTATATCCAGGTGTCAAGTTAAATTTCGTTCCTAAATGTTCTTAGAGAAGCAAATAATATTACAGTCTGTTTGAAAACAGTAACATCCAATGAATTCTAAGTCCATTTCACAATTCAGACTGATGGAAAATCATAAGCGCCATTCACTGCAGTTCAAGGGTCAGCGTGCAGCAGTCAAACAAACCCCACCTAATTACATAATAGCTATAGGTCCGGGACAAAATCCCTAGAAAAAATTTATGTTAGAATGACACGTGTGAATACTTTTTGAGTAGAACAAAGACAAAAATTCCATTCAAGCAAAAGCGGTATGTTCAATGCGTAGTGAACAGAACAAGAAACGAAAGAATACCTTCAAATAGTCTACGATCACTGTATACGATCAAAAAACTCCGGAAAACATGCAGCAATCTAGCAAACGTCCCATACGTTTATGAGAAATTGAATGCTGCTTTGCAGTCATTAATATGAAAATAGATTTATTCTCTTCTGATTCAGTAAAGGCATATCTTACTCATCAATAATGTACTAATTATATAAATTTATAAATCATTATTTACATATACAGTAAACCCTCGTTTACACTAACCTCTGTTAAGACGAACACTCGGTTAACACTTACAGAAATTGCGGTCCCGACAGGGTTATACAGGGCCTTATGGAATTTTATTCGGTTAATACGAATTTCGGTTAGTACAAACTTCGAACAAGTTCCTAGGTCCCATCGGTTCTTTTGTTCCACATTACACGAACACGCCCATGCTCCTTGGTGAGTCATTTTTATAATGAACGACGCAAGACCCTATGGTCTATACAACGTTTTGAAACTGTTAGGCAGGTATGTTCAAAATGATTTCTGTAGAAGGGCGAATTAGAGTTCTGAAATCTACCCTAAAACCAATCGTTTCGATATCCCCATTCGCATATTTTTGAAAAATTTTGTACAGACCAATCACTATCCGCTTAGTGACAGACTCAAGAGTAATAAGTCGGTATAACCAGTTTGAACGCAGTAATATAGGTCGTCTAGACTGTACATACGATAAGGCGTTTCACATTCTTTCCGAGAATCAAAGTTTGGGGTTTCTACTTTAAGAACTGTAAAAGTAAAAATTGGGAGAATGGTAAAAAAAAATTGGGATAAATAAAATTCCAGGTTTTCCAGCCCAAGAAGTCAAGTTTTACAAAGTGACCTTTTTTATATCAAATATGGAAATACATAATCATTTATTATAATTGCGAACATAAGTCGGCTTTGAAATCCTTCAAATCTGTCAAATTTTTGTAAAATCTTGAAATTTGTGTAGAATCTTTTGGAATTTCTTTAAAGTTTTGTGAAATATTTTTAATATTTTAAATCCGTGAAACCTTTTTGAAATTTTTTGAAATCTTTTCAAAATGTTATGAAAAATTTTTAAAGGTTTTTTATCCTTGCTTGTGAAATCTTTTGTGCTCGTTTAAAATCATTGAAATCCTCTGAAACAGATTCACATTTTTACAATGTCTGTAAAGAATTTTATATTCGTTCAAACTCATTCAAATATTTGAAACCGTTTAAAATCTTTGGAATATTTTGAAATCTTTGGAATGTTTTAAAATCTTTGAAATCTCGTGTACTGTTTTCTTTTTGAAACCTTTGGAAGTCCTGTATTTCTTTGAAATCTTGATGCAACTTTACAAAACCTTTGAAATATTTGTAAAATCTTGCTGAAATCTTTTGTATTCATTTGAAATTATTAAAATATTTATAATCCGTGTAAAATCTCTTGAAATCTCTGAAATCTAATTTACTCTCGCCGTTTTAAAATTCTCAAGTAATGTTTTGTAGTTTGGCGTAGACCCAAAAACCGAGTTGTAAAACCGATTCTGTAATGAGTTAAAGATAAGTTATATCTTGAAAAATAAAAAACTTTTCAGTAGCAAGATTTCTTCTAAACGAGATGCTTCTTTCATAACAGACTGAAATATTTGAATTACTGTTCGCATTTCAGTAAAATAACTGTTTTTAAGAAGGAGAAAAAATTAATTCAAGTTTCGTGTAAAAAATTCAAGGAGATTTTCAGGTTTTCAAGGTTCAAAAAAGATAAAGGAGAAGTCCAGGTTTTCATGGTCACTGGAAACCCTGCCCTTAAATATACAATACCGTCGGAAATTATGAGATCGATTGACGCAAGCAGTATTACAAATGTTCAATCGTATCTGAGTTGAGTTTTAGTCGACGATTACGGTTCTCGGCCGGTCTGCTGCCGAGAACGATTGAACATTTTTAATCGTATCTCGGGAACCGGTGAAGATTTCTTAAGTTTCTTTGGCTTAAATTAAAGATAAAACTTTAGACTCTGTGTCGTATAAATGTCAGATAAGTTCAACAATTTTCCTAGGTCATGCTAAAAGTTGAAGTCGAGGTACAAAATTTTAGAAAATCTATAATTTTTTTTAAAAACTTATCACGTGCTGTACTCTCTTCAGAAGATAAAAAAATCTGTTTGACACTACTAGACGTGGAATTTTATAGGCTTTCCAACTGTTTAAAAAAAAAATGCCCTATCTTTTTTTCGCTCAGTTATCGTGGTTCAAAGCCAGTAGTGATTTTCAATAGTGCTTGCGTCAATCGATCTCATAGTTTCCGACGGTAATGTATACATAAAATAACCTAAGATAATAAAATAAGGTCTCTTTAAACTTTTTTTGAGTTTTCACGATTTCCATCAATCTGTAACTCCTTATACATATTTCAGATCAGAGATTGAAATGTTATTAAGCTATATGTTACTAATTATTTTGGGCTATTTAAATTACCACCCCGAAAAGACGAATTATTTTAACACGAACTACCAACTTCCCGATCTCTTCGAGTTCGTGTCAACGAGGATTTACTGTAAAATGAAAAGATAATTTTAGACATGCATGCATCTATACATTTTATACATACATTACTAGTTATTTAATCAATCTGTAACTTAAAATTGATCATGAAGTTGGTTATATTCTGTTCGCTTATCCCTTACGATACTAACTGGAAGAATTAATAGGTTTCGTGAGAAGCGTGATTTTATTTAATAAGTTAAAAACGAATCGTAAATTGTCTATGGCAAATTTCACTTCAAAATGAGTATTCGAACGTATAACTATATATACATGAGAATTTAAAAAAATGATAAAAAAATGTTTAGTTAACTTTAATGTGTATTATTACTAAAGTTGTTATGGATGCACGTTTGTCAAGAATATAAAAGTTGTAAAACTCAAGACTGCTTTAAAACTTAGATTTTGGCGGCAGCTATTATTAAAATTCTAATAAGTAATCTACGGCAATTACTTATGAATTGATTAACTTCGAATCTAAAATTTTGGTAATTTAATGTAGATTTTTTATATCATATATTTACTTTGAGACATGTCCCGAGAATTCTGAAGTTAACAAAAAATGTATGAATTTTTTTTTAGAAGAAGACAGTAAATATTTAAATTAGAATGCAAAAGTGTAATTATTGATAAAATAATCTATTCCTTATGTATAGTTTGACCGCAAAATGAATTTTTTTTATTTTTCATTCTTTTTTTTCTCTGATCAAAATTTGAATTTTCGATTTTTCGAAAATATTTCAAAAATTTTTATGATAATCTTGTGGTTTGATTTTTAGAAACTACGGATAGCCATACAAAATTTTAATTAAAAAAAAAGGTCTGAAAGGTTTTTAATGCTTTAACTTTAAAATTGTTTATCCACAATAGTTGGCTAAGGAACTCGTCCTTTACACTTAGGCCTTACAAAAGTGTGCCAAAGCTGAATTTAATCTGATAATTTTTGGATGAAAACCGAAAAAGTCAAATTCTAGATAAAACTATACCTTCTCATTAGTAATAGATTGTGAAACGCTGAATTCTTATAATTTTTTAAGAATAAATATTACTATTATACATACATGTGCACCTGAGAGACTCGAAAGAAATTGGAAAAACTTACTCCTCCTTTTTAATTATCTGTTTTGAATACTTAGATGTAAAAAAGTAATGAATTGAATTTATTTTAATTCTCTATAATCTAATAATTCTGTATAAGAATAATGATTTTTATATGATTTTTTTTAATTGAACTATTGCACCGAAGATAAGTTAGACATAGCATTTTTACTTGAGAAAAAAGTTTTCTTTGTCATAAAACCACTCAGTTGAAATTTTGTTTATTTAATTTGTGTACAGCAGTAAATTTTATAATTCTGTAAATGATCTTCATTAATTTAAAATGTTTTGTAATATTTCTAAGTCGTTTCTACAAATAAAATTTAAAAAATATGTTTTTTGTCACACTTCGTGTTAAATCAATAAATAAAACCAAAAACAAAGGTAAAAATCAACTCTGGCTACCGTCCCTCGAAATCAGCAATTCACCGCCATTCACAGCTGTCACGCCCACGTCTGCAGTCACTTGTTGCTATTTGGTTCCTCTTACATCTGCCATCGGCAGAACTCTGAAACATTCAGCTATATCGGAACTATGTTAATGATGAACATAATATTATTTACTAAAACAAAAATTCTTTCCGTGTGATATTTGTTTTTATAATAGGATTAACTTTTTCCAAGCGAAAAGAACGTACGTCAATAAGATCTTTCTTTGTTTCTATACAACGATATTTAGTCAGCTTTTCCGACATCTTCAATTATAGCAAATTATTTAATTATATCATTTTTTCCTGACTACTGTTCACAAGTAGGCATTCAAGGGCGTTGGTTAAATCCAACTTGAACTTTTTGTTTTGGATCAGTACGGTCCTGGCCCAATATATATTTTTGCTCCGCCTATTTGAAAACGAAAGAGAAAAAACTTAAGAAATAACTGGGAGTTTGCGTGATTTTCGGACCGATACAATTTTTAAAGAAAAACGCAACTGTTTGCAATTTTATTTTTAGACGTACAATTTACAATCAGCATTCTCAGGGGTCTTTATAGATCCCAAAACTCATAATTTGATGATGATGAACCTAAATTTCGCGAAGTACATCGCAAAAAGATTAAAAAACAAGAGAAAATTTACCATTTTTGTATATGAAGATCATGGGATAGTGCCGTACACAAAAATTCAAGCTAGATTTAGCCAACACCCTTAAAGCACAAAAAGAATTGTCCAACCTCAATACTGTAATTTATTTCTTGTTTTTTGTTTCTTTTATTATGCTCTAGTAACTAAATCTTCAGTATAATGTTTTTAAGGTAATTTGAACAGTTTTTGTATAGTATTTTACTTCTTTCAGGTCTTGTTCTCGAAAGTTGTTCTGTATGAAGCAACAGCTCGTCTTATGGCAGGCGCTGCACCAGTAAGGACACAGCATCTACTAGATCGCAGTGTGCATCAACGAAATTCGCGAACATCTATAATTTGCGGAAAAGATAGATCACAAGAGCAAGCTAGTGGCGAACGTGAACATGCTGCAGCTTTATGTTTAGCGTGTCGTCATTTACCTACATTATTACTTGCTTCTCCTGGAGAGCGTGCAGGAATGCTGATAGAAGCTGCCAAAACATTTGAAAGAGTGGGAGATCGCATCCGCCTTCGAAATTGCTATGATTTAATCCAACAAATACGGCCAGTGCTTGCAGTTCATTAAAAAAATACGTTCCAAAACTTTCATTACGTTATCTAAAACGTCTGTCATTCCTAACATTTTTCAAAATTATATTTTAAATCAAATTTAAGTATTTGCATTTCCAAACACTATAAAAGTTGAAAGTATTCAATCTTTGGCATTATTTTAAATTGAGAATTGAAAAAAAATGTCTTGTTTATAAAACATTAAATATTTCTAAAATTTGCTAAGTCGATTGGGCTCATAATTTGGTCTGTGGGATACAGTTAATTAAGTAACAAAAAAATGGTCACCTGATCTTTGAATCTCTTGAGCTTCTAGTTTACTTTAATTTAATCTAATTAGCACCTAATTTAATCATAATCCGAGTTCCAACCCGCGAGTCAATTTGTACATGTCACGGATGATATGGAAAAAATAGGAAAAGCGAGTAGGGGCTCATTCACTTCATCATGCATTCAGAAAAATATGAAAAAGTTGATTCTGTAATATGATCAATTACGTGAATCAAAAAACTCTTGCGGTGGAATATAAATATTGAATCCCTGTTTAAATTTTTCTTCAAATTATTATAAACACTTTTTTTAATTGATGAGTTTTGTTCATTATTGTAGCTGGAATTTCACATAGGGTTTATCGAGAGTAAGAAGCAAGTGCGTGGTATTCAAAACTATATATTCGCCATACTGATTAATACATCAAGAAGATCGACAGGCGGCGCTGAGCGCTGTGCGTAAAATTCAAGATTCAAAAGTAGAAAAAATTAAAGTTCAAACATACTCCCCGGCTTTGAAAGATCTATCTTTCAATGATAAAAAGAAAGAAAGTTATGATTGGAGGTAGAAATAAATTCTCAGATAGATACACAGTTTTGACATGTTCGTAGAATGAAATTTTCCTTGAATTCAGTCTAACGTTGTAAGTTTCTATTGAGCACGTTAATATATGCATAATGAACCTTAAACAGGTTTAATATATTGAAGGAATTCGAATAGTTGTAGTTATACATATGAGTACACAAACAAAAATGCATAAGAGTTTGAATTTAAAGTCTTTTTTAAAATAAAGAAAAATAGTACAAAGTTCACTCAATGGGCAACGGACACACAGCTGCAAGTGCTCGTTGAACTGTGCCTGTACATGTTTTAATAGTAGCAGCACGAGCGATACCATCATTCCCATGATGGAGTTTGAGAATCCTTCCTAATTTCCATCTCAACGGGGAAAGATCCTTTTCCTTCAGCAAAACTAAAATGTTTTCTTTAATCTCTGGATACGGTTTCTTCCATTTTACTCGTTGCTGAAGTTCAGATACATACTCTTTGCTCCACCTCGCCCAAAAATGTTGTTGAATTAGCTGGACCATCTGCCATCTGGAAAGCCTGTTTTCTGGTAAATGAGTCAAGTTTGGATCAGCAAAAGAATTGAGTGGTCTTCCAATCAAGAAGTGAGCTGGAGTCAATGGAGAGAAGTCGTTGGGATCGGAAGAGAAGGGTGTCAAGGGTCGGGAATTGAGCAAGCCCTCCACTTGAACTAGCAAAGTGTACAATTCTTCAAAAGTAAAAACATTGTTACCCGCAACACGCTTGAGGTGATGCTTTGTAGACTTCACTCCAGCTTCCCAAATTCCGCCAAAGTGGGGAGAATAAGCTGGAATGAAATGCCATAGTATACCCATGTTTTCAATAGTTTCCGACAAATGTTCTGATTCTTTAATCAAAAATTTTCCAAGTTGTTCAAGCTCATTGTTTGCTCCCACGAAACAGGTACCATTATCTGAGTGTATGTGAGCAGGCTTTCCACGTCTAGAGATAAACCGTCTGAGAGTAGCAATAAAAGCCTCTGCCGTAACATCAGAGACAAGTTCGAGGTGCAATGCTTTTGTAGCAAAACATACAAAAACGCTTACGTAACATTTGCTAGTCTTAGCGCCTCGACCCTTTCTATTCTTTATGAGGAAGGGCCCAGCATAGTCTACGCCAGTAGTATAGAAAGGTGGTGAAGGAAATACCCTCGGTTTGGACGAATTACCCATCATTGGAGTACTTCCTCTTGGATTGACTCTAAAGCACATGACGTAATTTCTAACCACCTTTCTAGCCAAATTTTTTCCTCCCAAAGGCCAAAACTGTTCACGGATCGAGGATAAAAGTAATTGAGGACCAGCGTGGAGCAATTGCTTGTGCTCACTATCAAAAAGAAGTTTCGTGAATTGATCCGAAGCAGAAAGAAGTATAGGATGTTTCTTATCCTCACCAAAACTTGAATTTTCCAGTCTGCCACCGACTTTCAAAATTCCGCGATCATCCAAAAAAGGATTCAGCGACGCTAGTTTCCCCTTTGTTATCGGGGTCATTCGAGAAAGCATTTTTATTTCCTCTGGGAAAGAATTTCTTTGTGATAGCTTCGCAAGAGCAATTTTAGATTCAGCAAGTTCAAATGAACGCAGATGTCCACTCAATTTATTTCCCTTAGGTTTACAGTTATTTGCAAATCTTTTACAATAAGCTATAACTCTTATCAGCTGAGGCAAGCTTTGGTATCGTTCAAAAATCGAAACGTCTACATTTTCTACTTTGACTGCTATATTGCACCGTTTCCTGAGCCCTGGCACATCATGAGAAAGAGATGGCATTGAAGGCCAATCTGATTTATCCTTAAAAAGAAATGGTGGACCTTTCCACCATAACTTAGCACCTTCAAGAAGACTTGGTGCGACACCACGGGAAATGCAATCTGCTGGATTATCTTCGCTACGAACATGTTTCCAGAATTCGATATCAGTTAATTCCTGAATCCGACCAACTCTATTTGCAATAAAAGTTTCAAGGGTCTTAGATTGCGTTCTAAGCCAGAACAAAACTATTGTGGAATCACACCAATAATAAATATCATCAACGGATAGATCCAGAGCAGTTTTAACTTTGGAAATCAATTTGGCCAATTCAAGAGCCCCGCAAAGTTCTAATCGAGCTATAGTTTGTGTTTTTAATGGTGCGACCCTAGATTTAGAACAAATAAGTTGAATGCAAACATTTCCTTCTTTGTCCTCTGATCTGAGATAAACGCAAGCTCCGTATGCATTGAGTGCAGCATCGGAGAATCCATGCAATTGAATGTTTACAGCACTTGAACAAATAATATGTCTAGGAACCTTGATCGAGTTCAGAGTCGGAAGTTGATTCCTGTACTCTGTCCATTGCGAATGAACTTCGGCAGGTAGACTTTCGTCCCACGAGAGTTTTTCAAGCCAAAGTTTTTGTAGTTGAATTTTGGCCAAGATGATACAAGGACCTAAAAGACCTAAAGGATCGAAAATGCGCGATATATCTGACAAAATTTGTCTTTTTGTGATTTTGTTATTGTCCGAAACAGTTACCGAATAAGTCATATGATCAGAATGAGCTAGCCACTTTAAACCGAGCGTCTTAATGTGACCATCGTTAGAGAAATTAATCAAACTAGGAGAATGCTCAAGATCGATCATGTCTTCAATAACGCGAGGGTCATTGGAAACCCATTTCCTTAGTATGTAACATCCCTTTGACAAAACATGCGATATTTGTTTGGCAAGAAGTTTAGCTTCTTCAATAGTATTCGCACCTGAAACCAAATCATCAACATAAAAATCTTTCCGAATTATTTTAGCTACGTTTGGAAGTTCTGGTTCGCAATCAAAAGCTAGTTGATGCAAGCATCTAATAGCAAGATATTAGGCTGCAGCTGTCCCGTAAGTATCCATGTTCATGTTGAAAATCTCTATTTGCTGGTCTGGATCAGGACGCCATAATATTCTTTGAAGAGGACGCTGCTCTGGTGTGACAAATACCTGACGGTACATTTACTCAATGCCTGCGCCTAAAACGTACGCATGTTTTCTAAAGCGAATTAAAATCGAGAACAAATCATCTTGTAGCAAGGGTCCGACCATTTGAAGGTCGTTGAGAGATACACCACTTGTTGTAGGTGCAGAAGTATCAAATACTACACGAACTCTCGTTGAGAGACTATCGTTTCAAACCATACAATGATGAGGCATGTAATAAGACACAGGAGAATAGAATTCGTCCAGTTCTTTCGACATGTGACCTAGTTTTTCGTATTCAGTCATGAAGGCAGTATACTCTTTTTTGAGTTCAGGTTTTCTTTCTAATTTTCTTTCTAAATTCAAGA
Organism: Acraspis erinacei; assembly: GCA_035041075.1. Lineage (NCBI taxonomy): Eukaryota > Metazoa > Arthropoda > Insecta > Hymenoptera > Cynipidae > Acraspis > Acraspis erinacei. The sequence goes on along the minus strand of JAWWLR010039492.1, from coordinate 5,691 downwards.
AACGAAGCTCAGCTTGTTCTTTGGATTCACCTAACTGATCAAGGTTACCCTTGAAGGGGATTGTGACAATGAATCTGCCATTTGCATCTCTCTTTACAGTTTTGCTAAAAAGAGATTCGCACAATTTCTCATCAATGGACTTCGATTTTTTATCCAAATGCTCTTCTAACTCCCAAAATTTTGCAATTTGTTTTTCTATGTTTATATTCTGAATCAAGTTGCAACGAACTGTATTGAATCAAGAAATTAGAGAAGAATTTGGCATTGGACCCGCCAAGATCCAACCCAATCTAGTTTTTTGTAAAAGCAAACCTTGATCATTTAATTTTACTTGACCTATACAAATCAAAGTCCAAAAGATGTTATTTCCTATTAATATATCAATTTTTCCGGCCTTATCAAATTCAGGATCTGCTAAATTGAGATGAGAAGGAATCTTTGAGGCGATTGTGCTAATTTTCGAATTTGGAGAATCAGTTGTGATCTCCGGAACGACAAGACAGGGAACCTTAAACTCAAAATTATTTTGTCTTGAGAGAATTTGAACGTTGCATCTATACTTGACACTGGAAGAAAGATTGTTTACTACGCTTAACGTCACATCTATTGGTATTTTCTGAAGATTGAGGGAGTCACAGAGTTTTTCTGTAATAAGGCCGGTTTGAGAACCATTGTCTAAAATAATGCGAGCTGTCCTCAATTGTTTATCCGAATTCGCTACCAGCACGGATGCTGTGGACAAGACTCCATCGTTTTTTATATTAACGCAACAAGAAGATAGAGTGTTTGACTCTGGAGGTGCCGCAGCACTTGTTTCACTGCTCGATTCACCTTTTTCGAAATGTAACATTGTGTTGTGTTTACTATGGCACTTCTTGCAATTAGTACCTCTACACTGTTTCACATAATGGCCCGGTCTAAAACAATTCAAACAAACCTTGAAGCCCTTGATTTTCTCTGCCCTTTGTTGCGGCGCGAGTTCAATAAATTTGGAACAATCTTGAATGAAGTGTTCCCCATCACAAAACAAACAGTTCAATTTTTTAGCGAGAAAGGACTTGACTTTGGACTGATTACTATTATTGTTATTGTTAGACTTTGATTTAGCATTTTTGTCTATTTGCAAGTTATTTATTTCTAGAGTCTCAAGCATATCCGACCTAGCCTTTAAAAAATTCTTTAGATCTTCCAATGTACGAAATTCGTTCTCTGTTTTTTCTTTCTCCCAAGCACGTGCGGTTATTTTATCAAGTTTGGTCGTGACGATATATATCAACAGCACGTCCCACTGGTCAGTCGGCTGATTCAGTGCGTTCAGAGCTCTCAAATGTTTGTTTAAAGTGTCCAAGACCTTGCGAATCTGAGCAGCACTTTCCTGCTGTACGGCCTCTATACTAAATATAGCTTTTATATGGTTATGTATCAAAAGGTTTGTATTATTGAAACGATTACACAAAGCCTCCCAAGCCACCGTATAATTGGCTGCAGAGAATTCGAGAGATTTAATTATTTGCTCAGCACTTCCTTCCAATGCTGCCCTCAAATAATGAAATTTTTGAATCGCACTAATTTGATTGTTTTGGTGAATGAGAGATGTGAACGTATCTCTAAAACCCAACCATTCCTCGAGCTCTCCTCTGAACTTAGGCAACTCAATTGTAGGTAATCTAACGCTCTGTGCTCGTAGCAGGTCGTTTTGATTTTCTACGTTTTGCGCTTGTAAATTTTGAACGATAGGAGGTTGAGCTGGAGCTTGAGCAACTGGTACCCCCCGAGACAAAAGAGTTGTAGCTTTAGCAAGAACTTCAAAATACTCCCGTTCAACTCTTTCACGACAACTTGTAGTTTCTGCTTCGTCATCGGTTAGCTCATCTATTTCTGATTGATATTGGTCAAAATCTTGAAAAGCTAGTTTTACATGATCTAACCGACAATTCAGCTCTATTTTAGTTACTTCTGGTAACGCGATTTGTTCATCGTTATAGGTTTCACCTATTTGACCCACATATTTTGTAAAAATTTTTAACTTTGTTTGTGTTGATTCACGTTGCCGAACTAATTTTTCTTTTTTTGCTTTTTGCTGGCATTGTGAAAAATTTGAATCGAAATTTACTAGAGAAAGTGCTACCTGTAAGGGAATTTGAAATAGGAATGGGATGCTCACGTGACCCTTGTCCGACGGTGGAGCGCTGCAATCCTGCCTAGCAACAGGGAAAATCCAATCCTCCGTTGACCGAAAATCAGTATGGGCGAGGTGTTATTCTCTTTGTCCCAAACCGAAGATACAAAGCGATGATTCCTTACAGGTTTTTGCAGAGATTATTTTTGAACTTGGTGGACATCTTCTGCATCGAATCCATGGAGCGGTATTGTTTTATCGGCAAAATTGAATCTAGGCTTTCAATAAACAATCCATAGTCTAGTGCCGATCAAATATGGCGACTTGCTTAGCGAAATCACTTTTTGTTATACACCACAAACTTTTGGTGCACTGCGAATGTTGAGTTCACACAATTTACGAGTTCACTTGTTCGAAAACTTTGTCCAAACGATACAAGATTTATTGTTGCCTTTGTGGCGGCATTTGAAACTATAGCTTGCTAAGCCAAAACCACGCACTTACACGAGTATGGACGCGTCGTTTTCAACATAATTTACGATCGCGATATTGAGTCACATTATAGTTTCTGTTTAAGAAAAATATATCACTTGAAGCACAAAGCACTCCATAATCAAAATATCAGGCAAGAAGGACCATGTTCATTATTGTAGCTGGAATTTCACATAGGGTTTATCGAGAGTAAGAAGCAAGTGCGTGGTATTCAAAACTATAT
>JAWWLR010039484.1:0-10197 GCA_035041075.1 Acraspis erinacei | reverse complement strand
GGCTGTCATTGTGTATTTCCGTATCGCACTGTTTTATCTCTCGAGCAGGTTAGTCACGTGACTAGGATGGACTCGACTTTCGACCTTACGGAATATGCAAGTAAGCCGTTCTCGCACCCAACCGCTCAATTTATCAACTGAGTATGAGTGTTGATGAAATTAACATGGACTTTTCAATTTAAAAAACTGAAAATGAAAAAAACTCCATTTTTCGTCGACAAATACCCGAATATTGTATTTATTTATTAAATTTGTTAAAAAAAATCATAATATTCATGAAATAATGATAAATGTTGCTGAAATTATCATGAAGTTCCAAATTAAAAGGACTGACAAAAAAAAACAATTTGTGTGTTGACCATTATAATATTGTAATTATGACATTAATATGACATTCATATGACATAATATAATTAGGCGTGGGTGGCTGAGGACCATCCTCCCTCACCGTTTTCTAGGTAACTGAAAATTTTTATTTTGTTGTGAGTTCTTAAAATCTTGCTATTGGGTTAGTTTGAATTTTTCGATAATAAACCCCTTTGTAAAATCATAAAAATGTTCTCGGCTTTAGCGTAATTCTGACCCTATTCGAGATCATTCAAAGTTTTATTTTTGAAATTTTGATTTCAAAGTGATTTAAGGGTATTAATGATCTTCTAGAGGACTTAGGGAGTAAACTAGATTTTGTATGGCACATGTACAAATGGTCTATCTTTGAAGAGTTAAATTTTAAAATTCATCCGGCCGGGATTGATCTGGAAGGAATCGCTGATATTGCGACTGGGCAAAAGCAATTAGAAGAAAACGAATTTATTGATGAAGACTATTTTGAAAAGTTAAGGAAAAAATCAATAAAGGCTGACTCCAATAATTCAATGTTGCAGAATTATAAATTTAATTTTAATACATTTATTTCTGATTTTAGGTTTGCCAGGAGAATGGGGAATATAAGAAATAATCGCAAATTTTTATTCGATGAACACATCATTGCCTTCGTATTGAGTATATTTAAGTTTATTTCAGCAACACAAATATTTAAAAAATTGCTGTATGTAATTTCGAAAGTCGGATGAAAATAAAATTGAGGCAAACTCGAGCATTGATCTTATACAAGTGTGTTAAATACTGTCTTCATAGTTTCAGGATTATTGGAGTTTCTACATACTCGGAGTAAAAATGGTAGAGATTTGTTACCATACAATACCATTTTATCTATATGTATTTTAAATTTAAGGAGCAGATCGAGGTTGAAGCCTAAATAAACTATGGAGAATGCTCTTTCAAATTTCACGCCATCAACATAGCTAAAGTCAATGGATATTGGAGTATTACGGTTTCTAAGAAAAACAAAATTTTGCATTTAGAAGTGTCAAATTCTAATTTATTGACCTTATACCAATCTGAAAATTTTGTCGAGATTTTTTTGTAGATTTTTACATGAGTGTAGATCAAGTATAGGTAAAGATAGCTTAACATAATCAACATAGAAATAACGGAAACAGTTTAAGATCACAGACAAATAATGTACAGACACAAGAAAAACTTCTTGAGCAAATACTTGTTATTCTTCCAATACTTGTATAAATACATGTTCTTCATAAACACTTTCTTCTAAAAACACATCAGTCAAAGTATTTTCGTTAATTAAAGAGGCGATTAATTTAATATAATAGTAATTGAGAATGAATTATAAATGATTTAAAAATAATAAATTTGAATTATTAAAAGTTTAAATAATTTACCGAATTACTACGATGGAACTAGGCTTACATATTGAATTACTTACAAAAGAACTCTAATTGAATCAAACGTACATGTAAGTCATTCACAATAGGCCAGAACTTAAAAGCATAAGCAGCATCATCACTAGAACCAGAAACACGCAAGTTGGCCCAAAAACGTTTCTTGGGTGAACGAAATATACATTGTTTTAGAGATACAATGTGTTTAAAATACTTAAAAAACGTTTGAAAGCTTAACAATGCTAACAAAATCGCGTTGCTGTGAAAAACAAATACAAATCCCAGCTAAGACCGAAAAATACCCGGATTCAATATTTAAGCGCATTTTATAGGTAACAGATATACCCGCATACGAAATTGTATGTCGAGCAGATCCCGGCTAGAACCGGATAAGACCTTGATAGAATTTCCAACAAATCAGAGACTCAAGTTACACTGTAAAATGCTGAAAAAGAATATTTTTTGACGAAGTCATATTTTCCGGATAACAAGGGGCTGTCTTTGAACGTAAAGGGTTGTAGTCCAAAAATGGTTGTTGCTGTTTTGAAGACCCCAAAAATCAGAGACTCTAGTTACACTGTAAAGTCATCTTTTGAATTGTTAATTTCATTATCGGAAAAGTCTACACTTGCAGATTGTGCACATTAAATTGTACACGTTAAACTGTGCACATTGAAGTCTACACGTCAAAAGTGAATGCACCACCGCGATATTGCTTTCTGCAGCTAAAGATTGATTAGGAATAGGAATAGTTCGATTCCTAACCTTCGAATTTTTTCTTATATACTTTTTCCTTATTTTTAGTGGTTGAAATCCCACTTAAAGTTGTGGATCCCCCTTCCTGCACTTGGCTGCAACCCAGTCTGTGCATAGTGAAGTAAAATAGAAACCAGGTTTACGTACTTAATATGCCATATGTTATAGGCATACTACACTAGTGTACAAAGTAAAAATAATGTACGTTCAGTGACACTATATTTTTCTAATACATTTTGGCCTGCTAAACTTAAAAATTGCATTGAAAGTTTTGTTTAGATTTTCTGGATTAGAAGCAACGACTTTTTTTTATATTTCGGTTCATCGCACTTCAATTGCAAAATTCATCAGCGAAAATGGCACTAATATTCATTGCAGATTCGATGATGTTTACCTTGATACCTTTGGCAACCAGATTCGTCTTTTCTAGCTTGAGAAATGTTTCACAGAGTAAAGCCATCTTCGAAACTTTTTTTTCAAGATTCGTATTTTGAAAAACAATCCATATAAAAAAATGTCAATGCGATGATAAAGTTTTGCAGGCCAAAATGCACTAGAAAAGTATAGCTGCACTAAATTTACAAAAGTATACATTGAGCCCCTGACTAATGATACATGGCAGGTTAGGACTTTGTAAAAAGGTTCACAACAAAAATCTGACACAAAAACGAGACGAACTCTAAACTGTATATTATATACCCAATTTTGTGACCGTACAACATTGATAATGAAAAATAAAGTTCACATGAAAAAAAGTTTTTAATACACAATAATAACAGTATATATAATCATAACAGTATCTCAGGCGGTTAGGGGCTCGGACTTCCTGCTAGACGTTATGTGCTCGATCCCTGAGTCGGTACATACAGAAATACTTACATTCTCATCAAAGAAGGTATTCGATTTGTAAGAAATTTACCCCCTCCCCCAATTTTTTTAAATATCCACATTTTGACACTCCCTGAATCCGAAAAACAGGGTATTACGAATGCTTCTGTCTGTATGTGTTTTGCATTTGTAGTTATTTTTGAAAAGTTCCTAGGGCTAAATAGCCCTATAAGGAACTGGTGTTAAATATTACAGTTAAAAAATAAAGGTGATTTATTTGACGATTTAAATAAAAAATAGGTATTTAAAAAAAAGTGACGAAATAAACTATAATATACGTAATTAGATGAAGGCTATGAAAAGAAATATACTATAAATATAACTACGAAACTATACATACTCATAAGTAAATACATTCATGCATGCACTCATATATATTTTTAATTTAAGGATTTAAGTTTTACCAATGTTTAATTTCGAGGGTAGTATTTAAAGTGTTAAATAAGTAATCAAAAAGTAGTTTTATAATGTGATAATGGGAAGGTGCATTTCTAATTATTATTATAGGCAGTTTGTTCCAAAGACGAGCACCAAGAATAATACAAGTCCTTTGCATTTTACACGTACGGTGTAGCTGAATTTTTAGTACCGTTTTCCTTTCACGGATTTTGAAATGTGTCCGTTGATCTTTGTAAAGAAAATGGAAAGAGTTAAGAAGATAATGCGGAACTTTATTACCGAATAGGCTATAAAGCATATTACCCATAAGGAATTGTCTTTTTGTGGCGACGTTATGAAATCATGCTCTTTCTCTATATTGCGTAATATGTTCACTTATCGGGATGTTATAGATGAACCGATATTGTTCATGGTGGTTTTCCCACTTTTAAACCTTTTTTGATCACGAGGGGTAGGTGTGTACGAGTTAGGGGTAGTTTTTTGGGAAACGTGATATATGACACCAGAGAGCAAAAAAAATGCAAAAAATATCATCTAACAGTGGATTATGAATTTGATTATTTTAAATACTTTTTACACACATATATGAACTGCGCTGCATGCTTCAAAGTGGAAGGGTAGTTTTTGGGAAAAATTATACTGATATGGAAATTTTGGAGTAAAAAGCATATGTTTAGAGCTCTAAATCATCTTTACATTGTTCGTGCCAGTTTCCTCACTTTTAAAACGTTTTTGATCACGAGGGGTAGGCAATGTACGAGTTAGGGGTGTTTTTTGGGAAACGTGATATATGGCATCATAGAGCAAAAAAAATACAAAGAAATATCAACTAATGGTGGTTTCTGAAATTGATTATTTTAAATGCTTTTTACATACATATATGAACTCCGTTGCATACTTTCACTTGGAAGGGTAGTTTTTGGGAAAAATTATGAGATGGAAATTTTCGAGTGAAAAGCAATTAATTTAGAGTTCAATGTGGTTCTCCCACTTTTAAAACGTTTTCGATCATCAGGGACAGGTGTGTACGACTTAGGGTTAGTTTTTGGCAAACGTAATATATGTCACTAGAGAGCAAATAAAGAGCAAAAAATATCAACTAACAGTGGTTTCTGAATTCTATTATTTTAAATACTTATATGAACTGCGCTGCATACTTTCACGTGGAAGGGTGGTTTTTGGGAAAAATTATAATAAGAGGAAAATTTTCGAGTGAAAAGCAAATAATTTAGAGCTCTAAATCATATTTTCATTGTTCGAGGTGGTATTCCCAATTTAAAAATGTTTATGATCACTAGGGGTAGGTGTGTGTTACTTAGTGGTAGTTTTTGGTGCACCTCATGTATTTCATCCGGGAGCAAAAATATGGAAAAAATATCAACTAACAGTGGTTTCTGAATTTCATTATTTTAAATTCTTTTTACATACGTATATGAACTGCGCTGCATACTTTCACGTGGAAGGGTAGTTTTTGGGAAAATTATAATGAGAGGGAAATTTGAGAAAAAATAGCATTTAATTTAGAGTTCCTAATCCTGTTTCCACTGTTCAAGGTGGTTTTCCTGCTTTTTAAACGTTTTTGATCACGAGGGGCAGGTGTGTACAACTTAGGGGCAGTTTTTGGGAAAGATTGTTATATGTCAGGTATTTGGGTATGTCGGGTAGTTTTTAGTGAACCTCCTGTATGTCATCGGGGAGCAAAAATAGAGCAAAACAATATCAACTAACAGTGTTTTCTGAATTTCATTATTTTAAATGCTTTTTATATACGTATATGAACTGCATGGCATAATTTCACGTGGAAGGGTAGTTTTTGTGAAAAAGTATAAGTAGAGGGAAATTTTCAAGTGAAAGGTAAATAATTTAGAGCTCTTAATCATCTTTTCTTTGTTCAAGGTGGTATTCCCTCTTCTGGGTGTACGACTTAGGATTAGTTTTTTGGGAAACGTAATAAACGCCATCAGAGTGCTAAAAAAGCACAAAAGTATTATTTAACAGTGGTTTCTGGATTTTATTATTTTGAATACTTTTTACAGACCTAGATATACTCCCCTGGATACTTTCACGTGGAAGGGTAGTTTTTGGAAAAAATTATAATGATAGGGAAATTTTCGAGTAAAAAGCAATTAATTTAGAGCTCTAAATTATCTTTCCATTGTTCGAGGTGGTTTTCCCACCTTTAAAACGTTTTTGATCACGCGGGAGAAGGACGTGTTTGTTTTTACTCCGTCTTGTACCGAGACTTTAGTTTTTGAATTTAGTTAAGAATTTTGTCCCACTGCTGTGATGCCGTATTGTTCATGTTTTGAGTTAAAAATTGGGGCGAGTATTTATAAGTGACAGGCATTACCCGCGTGTAAAGTGCTCCCAGGCTACTATAGACTAGACTATAGTTGTGTTTTTTATGGATATTAGTATGCTAAGGTAATAAATATTTCGCACTCTCATCCTAATATAGCGACCTACGAGCTGACGCAGAGCTTGATGTCAAGCCTAGAAGAAAAGCTCAAAGCTGAAATGCATTCCATAGAAAAAAATATTTTATAAAGCACCTCAGCAAGCTTGCAGAGATGGGAAGTCAAAATTGATGCTGTGGAAAAGGAGAATGGCGAGCTCAAGACAGAGATCGAAAAGCAGGCTCAACGGCTGGATAGGCTTACGAGAAGAAATAACCTGATACTCTTTGGCATGTATGATGAGCCAACGCAAACACTTCCTGCGCTAGATGAAAAAGTTCAAAATATATTTAGAACCAAAATGGATTTAGCATTCGACCGAGAGTCGACTAATAGAGTTCGCGGCCTTGCTAGATTCAACTCTGGCAAAATAAGACCTATTTTGCTTTCACTCTGTTCAGGGTTGGTGAAGCACCTTATCCTTCAAAATCGTTCGAATCTTAGGGGTACTAATATTTTCATCGAGCATGAGTTGGACCGGGAGTCTGCTAAAATCCGCAAAGCTCTGAGCCAGGTAGCGGGTAAACTAAAACACGCAGGGCTGAAAACATGTATAAGTGGTAACCGCCGCCGAATTAACAATTTCATCTACAGCTTATATGATTTAAAAAGGATCAGCCTAGAGGAAATAATTGGCAACAATGTTTCAAATATTGAAGTGCTTAACGACAAGAGCTCTCACACTCATGTAAACAATAACATGCCACCAGCGCCTGTTGCTCCGAAGCACTCTATTACGTCACAAGCAGCGATTCATAATAATGAGTCAGCCTCTTTTATAAATACAAATACAGCTGTTATGTCCAACACACTGCTGGGTAGTATTTGGTCTTGAAGGAAGATAACTACAACCAATCTTTCTAAACCTAATCAACTCGTTCCTTCAAGGAAAAGAAGGGGTGATTCTCAAGATGCGGGCTCTCTGAATAACAACGTCAACAAGGGAACTCCTACAGAATCTGAGCAGCGCACAGACTGACTGGACGAATATTTTAAGGAAAGGGCAGGAGTTTCAACCTTTGGTTCTGCAGGTGTTTCAACAAATGTAGCCTTGTGTAATTATAGGCCGAGTTTTAGTGCTTGTTATTGGAATATCAGTGGTTATAATAATTTATGTAACTTGGATGTGAAGCAGAAAGCCTACTTAACTAGTCATTGTGTGATCTGCATACTATTGATTTATGTTGGTTAAGTATCAACTGCGCAAATCGTGTTAACAACTTCTCTGTTCGCAATATTTCGGACCAATCAAATCATCTACTTGTGGCTATCTATTTTAATATTGTGCTCTTGCGTTCTCACGATAGACAGCCTACCATATTTGGCAACGTTTCAACCTCTGTAAAATGAAATGACGAGGAAACGGACACCTTTTATACTGCTTGTTCAAATTCACCCCTTATTTATAATAATGATGTTAACACTGATTTCTTATATGATAATTTAATTTCCGCTAAACCACATGCTGCCAATAAATCAAATATGCTGGTACAGAGGGGCGCTCCTGGTACCTGCGGCCCTTATAATAAGAAAAATGCCTGGTCAAACTCGCAGTGCGCTCGTTTTAAAGGGATCGCAGCACGTAATTACAAGCAGTATTTGCGTACACGTTCTGAGTTTTCCCTGACCGTTATATCCAGTCTCGAGACTCATATCGAATTTCAATCAAAGTAGCAAAGGAAGAACATTCTAAAGCAACCAATATGCGTTTAGAAAATATTAAAAATAGTAGCGAGTTTTTGCAGACGGCAAAATTGTTTGAAATTAAGTTTGAATATGCAAACATATTAAGAACGAGTGACTGGTTCAAATTTTACCGGAATGATTTTCCGCCCAGACTGTTATCCGATGGTAATTTCATATCAGTGCTGGACCCAATTCTTGATGCTGACTTTACATTAATTGAAGTACAAAAAATTATCTCGGGTTGTAAAAAGAGTAAAGCTGTTGGTCCGGATGTTATAAATAATGACTTTTTAAGCATCTAACCCCAGAATGGGACCATTATTTGCTCAATATTTTTAATACTGTTCTTAACTCTGAAAAAGTTCTTAATCAGTGGTCTGCCGTTGATATGTTCATGCTGCACAAATCGAGCGATAAACATGACCCATTAAACTATCGAAAGATAGATCTTATAAACTCAGTTACTAAAATATTCACGTCGCTAGTCACCGCTAGATTAGCAACATGGGCGGAAGCATACAAACTATTGGCAGAGGAACAAGCGGGTTTAAGAATGGGGAGGGGTTGCAGAGACCACCTATTTACACTCTATTCGCTAATAAGCATGCACTTTGCCACTAACAAGAGAGATTATTTATACGTCATCTTTGTCGATTTTAAGAGGGTATTCGACTCAATTAGTCATACTAAGCTTGGACCAAACTAAATGACCCTGATGTACTTGCAAAAATTATAAGAATTTTGGTCTCGTTTTATGACGTGACACAGGGGGTCCGACAGAGTGACAGCTTCAGTCCTCTCCTCTTCATTCTTTTCGTGGCTGATATTGTGGACTTTTTTATAAAAAAGGTATGAAGGGTGTTTCGCTGAATGCTGTCAGATCTCTAATTATGCTTCTGTTTGCGGACGACATAGTTATCTTTGCTACTTCTTGGCATGACGCTTGCGACAAATTAAAAGTTCTGGAAGAGTATTGCGATCAGAATGGCCTTCAGCTAAATCCAAAACAAAGCAAAGATGCATTCTTGAGTTTGTTAACACCTGCACCTACCTGGAAACCCGGTTCTCGTGAACGGGTAAATTTAAAATAGCCAAAGATCATTTTGTCAAGAAAGGGACGAGAGCAATTTATAGATTATGCAGTATCCTAAATACGTCTAAAAATAATTCATATGAAGCCATCATCGTGCTTTTGAGATCAATTATCGAGGCTTTTAAGAGTCTTTGCCAGTTGGACCAGGCTAGTTCTGGGAATATAGAATTTAATTGGCTTTCGCAATTTAAGTCCCTCCTCGAATCTATAGGTGAACTTGATACATGGAATCGGCAATGGAGTCACCCTCATGCGGTTACCGCAGAGAAGTCAAACATATTAATTAAGTGGGCAAATAACCTAAGCCATTTGAACCTTACCTACATTTTATGTGCATTATGGGAAAAAAGCGGGTGGTTAGTCCATTAACACTCTCAGACTTCACCGAGATCAGACAATATGTTAATTGTTCGGCGTATGGGATTGATTCAAATCAAATTTGCAGTCTATGTAACTTGATGGTGTTTGAGGATCTTTCTAATTTTCTACTCCATTGTCCTATCTATAACGAATTCAGAGCACACTACATTAAAAAATACCTAGAAGGGTCAAGAACTGACTTAGAGTCTATCCAGCACCTTTTAATTTCACAAAATCCTGACCAACTGAAAGCCATTTTTAACTACACTGCGCAACCGCTGAGAGTTAGATCATTTATTATAAATGAGTAAGATTCTGTTTTTCAGTGCACTGACATTTTTATGTATACTGTTCTGTTGCTTCGCGTGCAAACACTTTATTTATTTTTTTATATCTACTTTCTCGATTTTTTTTTTAATTATAACGTTATAGCGTTAATTTAAGACACCCTTGTAAAATCCAGTGGCACATTACAATTTGACAGAATTAAGTGGAATTGCGCCGACTAGATTTTCAGTGTAAAACTTATCTCACTGTAGTTATTTTATGTGCGATTTCTTTTGTATTTTACTTTGAATTTGTATTGTAACGAGCAAAACCCCGGATCGCTACATATAGGCCTATACCCGAGGGTATTGGTATGTGTGGGCTCGAGTGTATAGGTGGGTGTACGTTGGACCGTGATTCATGGCTTGCACACGGCACGACTGTCCAAACGACCAAAAGTCACCGTTCCACAAGGCCCGACTATTCCCGCTTTTTCCCAGACCGAACTGTGCGCCGGCGCCCACCACCAGACACGACCGGACGATAAAAA
>JAWWLR010039410.1:0-10199 GCA_035041075.1 Acraspis erinacei | reverse complement strand
CCCCCCCCCCCCCCCCCCTTAAGTGTTCATTCCAGAGCACCTCATTCATAATCTTCAATCTTCCTGAGTGGTCGCAACCCAGAATCGATTTCCTTACGACCACAATCACCAGCCAATGTAAATAAAATGAAATTGTCGTTTTCAATCCAACCCGAGAGAAACCCAGGTCAGGGCGTTGATATCGACAAATGCCTTGGCAGTCTCTCCGGTGAAAACCGGATATAAGGAACAGTTAATCACCAGCCGAAGTCCCTAATACTAGTTAGTAGATGGTAAGATTTCACCTAATTAATTAACCAAATAGAAAAATTCAATTTGTCTTTGATTGTGATTTATACACTCTAGTCAAATGGTTTTTAAAGTAGTTGCATTAAAATTGTACTCCCTTCCTTAAAGTCAGCGGCGTTGACAAGTGAATTATATGAGTAAAAACAATGTTAAAATAAAGGCAATGTCGAACGCCTATGTAATAAATTTTAATTTATATTTGTTCAGAGACCACTTCGTAGGAAAGTAAATTAAAAAATAATTAATAAATTAAAATTATAAATTTAAGTAAGGAAAAATTATGAATAATTTTGTATTCAATTTAAAAATATAAAATGTGTTAAATCGAATAATTACGAATACCTTTCAAATGTATTTTTTCACCAATAAGATTGGTTAGTAAAAATCTTTTTATACAGTTATTGAAGTCCCTATTCCTTTTAAAATGCATAAAATTTATGCAGTAAAAGCCGTAATGAGCTCAGAAACTAATTATTTGTGTTAATAAGTTTTTTAATACTAAGAGTTCTTTTCTAATTTTGCATCGTTTTTAGGATTTCCTGGCCCCAGGTAGAAACTTCTATACTTCTGATCAAATTTTAATCCTTCCGTCGTGTTATTTCCCGGGAGTGGTAGTGAGAAGAGATAAAGGACGAGGTGGTAGGGAAAGTTAAAAGAAATGTCGAATATGAATGTAGGAGAAAGAAGGGGTAATTGAGGGACAATAAGAGTAAATAAGCGGTGGCAAGTATGAGTAGTGAGGGAAAATAAGAGACAGGAAAATTAGGGTAAATGAGACTAGGGGAAGTATGAGAATTAAGAAAAAATATGGGACGGAGAATTAGAAGTGAGCGTTGGGGAAGTAATAGAAATGAGGGAAGGTCAAGAAGGAAAAGTGAGGAGAATGACGCAAAGGGAATAATGGGACGTGAGGTGAAATGATGAGATTGGTAGTAGGGGAGATGAAGACAAGAGTAGTATGGAAAATTAGAAGAGGTGAAGAAGTAGAAGCTGGGGTAAATAATAAGTAGGCAAATGAAGAAAATACGGGAAAATTTTGGTAGTGAGATTGAAAAAGGGATAAGTAAGCGAAGTAGAAAAATCGTGGTAGGGAAAATAAGTGTTGTGGAGTAGGGATGAGAGAAGAAAATAGGTTTTGAAGTGAGTAGGAAGTAGTTGTAGTAAGGGAAAATGATATAGGGTGAGTAGAGGAAGTGAAGGGAAGTATGCGAAGTGAGTGTTAGTGACGAGAAGTAGAGGTAATGATAATAAATGAAGTTGAGTAGAGGAAGGGAAGTAAAAACTTCAGGAAGGAAGTATGGAAAGAAAGTTTTAGTTAAAGAAGCGAGGGGAAGGACGCGAAGAAAGATAGTATTAAATAGCTAGATTTGAATTTTATTTATTTCGGATATTTTGATTATTTTGCATAAAAAAAAAACCATTGAAGAAAATTTCTATTATCCACAAACTTCAAGAAAAATTCACTGCTATTTTTGAACCTATTTGATGCATGTTGTGGGGTTCTACAGCCAACATTTCACTCGAGCCACCCTAATATTAATATTTTTAAACGTTTAATATTTCAATTTTAAAACTGTAGAAGAAAATAATTTTTCAGGGACAAAAAATTGATCAAAGGATATGAATAACTTGCAAGAGGAGGCAATCTTGGCAGAACATTATTTTCAATTTTATTGAAGTCTGGCAGAGAAGAATTTCCGAGGATGGCAGAAGGCGTCGGGAAAGTTAATTTATTTTCCAGGGAGGCTTGAAATGTGTTGGTGGTTTTAGAAAAACTCATTACAGGTTTGTTGATTGACTGTTTCTCACGAAGGTGAGAAAATAAAAATTAAAAATCCTTCAAGACTTTTTGATATTTAGAACAGCCCTTCGGTATAGCAAACAAGTTTTAAAAAAAATTATTTTTAAAATCCAAACAAAAATGACTGCGTTAGAAGAATTATGGTGATTTTTCCATTATAAATAGTTTTTAGTATTACAGATTTAATTACAGATTTAATAATTCCTTCTTTCCTTAAAAAAATTAATTTTCAGAAATGTATTTTTTCTTATCTATCACAAAATTTAACATGCAAAAATTTATGCTTCATTGATTTATAGTTCTTAAAAACATTTTATACGAACAACTGTACGTAAATGAAGTTACGATAATTTTAGTACACATAGGAAATTTTTCTTTTAATTCAGAAATAATATTTTTGATTTCATTGAGAAACCGTAAGACTATTTTTATTTTCAAAAAGTAATTAGAGTTTTTTATTCCCGAAAACATCTAGATAGATAAATATTGCGCGCTGCTATTCCATTATTTTGTTTAAAAATTACATTTCTTTGTTTAAATATCAACTATTTTGCTGATGAGCCCCATTTTTTTCTTCAAAAATTCAACTGCTTGGTTGAGAGTTGAACTATTTTGTTAAAAATAAACCATTTTTGGTTAAAGATTCGAGTCTTTGAGTTATTTTATTTTGACTTACTTTTTTTACTAAAAATCAAATTTTTCAAAGAACAATTTAACTATTCCATTTTTTGCTAAAAATTTTCTTTTTTTCAGTCAAAATTTCAACGTTTTGTTTAATCAGCCATCTTGCAGAAAATATATTTTTTGGCTTCGACGTAATTTTCTTCTCTGAAAATGTAACTAAAAAAATATTATATTATATTAAATTATAGTTATATTATATAATTATAATTTATATAATATAATTTATAAATAGATTATTTATTTTAAGGATAGAGGATTGTTTAGTTTTTAAATTTGAAATTAATAACAATAAAATTATCTATTTAAAATTATAATTTAAATAAATCTATTTAAAATAAGTAATAAATCCTAATAATCATAATAATAATAATTATAATAATAATTCTAGATGTCTAATAATGATTTCGTTTGTTGAAAATTGTCATATTTGTTTTAAAAATCAACTATTTTTTTTTTAATTGAATTATTTTCTTCAACATTTAACTCTGGTTGAAAATTGAATTATTTTGCACATATTTATTTATTTTATATGAAATATTAATTATTAATTTATTCTTGAAGTTTTACAATTTAATAATATTGTATTATATCTATTTAATATAAATTTAATATAATTGGATGTTTGAGTATAGAATTAAATTGGAAATTATCGATTTAATTATTATTATCAATTGATTTTAGAATTTATACTGTATGATTTAAATTTTAATTGAATATTATTATTATCATTTTATTATAAATTAATTTTTATTAATGATTCGAAACATAATTTTATAATTTAAATTAGTTAAGATGTAAAATTAAAATATGTGGCAGAAAACTTATGTAAAAAAATCAGAAAATTGGTGAAAAATTAAACCTTTTAGTAGAAAGTTTAATTTTTGACTTTTTAAACTGAAATATTTTATTAAAGTCCTCTTCTTTGTTTGGAAATTTTTCATTTTGATGGAAAATTATTCTTATTTTTAAAAAATGCAGCCTTTTTGGTAAAAAAAACTAGTTTTTGGTTGAAAAATAATCAATTTTGGTTCGGATTTAATCATTTTCTTTCAAATTATTTTTTGTTGTTGAATATAATTGTTCTTTATTTTCAATTAAAATCATTTTTTGTTAAAATCTTAACTGTTACATATTATAATCATATCTTTTGTTAAAAATGTAAATACTTTAGTATAAAATTAAACTGGTTAGTTGGAAATTAAATTATTTATTGGAAAATCAAAAAATTTTTGTTGTAAATTCACCCAGTTTCAACAGAAATGTTTTAATATAAAAATGTAACTATACTATTGTTGTTTAAAAAATTTCCTGTGTATATTGAAAATTCAACTATTTGGTAGAAAGTTAATTTATTTTGTTCAAGGTTCACTCATTTGAGATGAAAATAATATATATTTTTTTGAATTCGTCATTTTGGAAGAAGTTTAAAATTTTTTTAATTCACCTCTTTTAGTTGAATTTAATTACTTAGTAATTCTTTCTTTCTTTTAGGTGAAAATCCAACCATTTGGTTTAAAATTTCAAGGATTTGTTCAAATTTGGCTCTTTTGCATTGAAAACTTCTTTTTTGGCTGTAAATTGACTTTTTGCAGAAATAAATACTGTATTCCAATTTGTTTTATGAACAAAATAATTTCATGAATTATTTTTTCAATACTCAATAACAAGATAATAAACTACTTTAACTAAAATAATGCTAAGGTTATACAAAATATTAAAAAACTCTACATTTTCTGGGCCTATTCCTTCTTTTACTCATCTGAAGGAATTAAATTGTTCAGTTTAGTTTAAAAATAAAAAAATAAATTCATTATTAAATAATAGCAAGTAGATCTGAAAAAAGTTGTTTAATATTTAATTGTTACTCCCAATTTAAATTTTATTTTCTTATTTTATATAGAGGATGGATTTTATAATTTAAAAGAAATTATTCTTTTTACACTGTAGTAAATACTTTCTCCAATAAGACCTGAGAGAATATTCCCTGAGGGAACACAGTTCCATTACTATCGATTAAGCCAATTGATTTGACTATCCGTAACCTGTTTTGCTCAGTTCCTCTCCAATATTAGAGGATCCGATTGCTACTCTGGGAAAACATAAGACTCTTCTGAAAAAAGTTTAAACATTTTTTTTTATCAGAGGGAATAATTATCAGGATTGTCCAAAAGAGGCTTTATTTTTTCTAGAAAGAAAATTATTCCTCTTTGCATTAAATAAAATCTTCATTTATTTGAAATAATAATTGCTTATTTATTTTTATTTCCACATGAATGAATGATACTCTATTATCTGAAAACATCACTCACAATGTTGACCGAATTTAAAACAAGGATTTGGGGGTCCTTCAAGCCGGCTTTGGAAAATAAAATGCTTTTTTTTAATTCTACAAAAAATCTGAGTATCGTATTTAACTCAAGAAAGTGGATTTTATTTTGGTCTAAGTAAAATAAATATTAAACGACGATTATATAAATAAAATTAACATTTTATTCACAAAATTCAGCTTGGTTGACTCCTAAATATTTTTTTTAGAATTCTTCATAACTCTGAGTGGTGCATTTTACTCAGAAGAGATTATTCTATTAAAATAAACATTTCATTAAAAAAAAACGACTCTGGTGCTTCCTCAACAATTTTTTTTATAATTGAGGGTAATATTAAAATAAATTAAAATAAATTGTGACAAACATTAAAAATTTTCTTTACATTTTTTTTACCTTACAGAAACCATTATTCATCGTCAACGAATTACTTGAAATCTATTAAATATTATAAAATGGCGTGAAATTGTGTGAAATCTGACGATATTTTCTATAATCTTGAATAATTTATTAAATGACATTGAAGATTTATAGAATATTTAAAAATCATAGAAATCCTCGGAAATCTAATAAATTATTTTTATAATATATAATCTAGGATTCTTACGAAATTCTCCACACTAAATTACTTACAACCCTTCAAAATTCCTTTAAATTAATCAAATCGATGGAAAAAATTTAATAAATTAAATTAATTAATTAATTTGAATTAATTGAATTAATTAACATTCGATGGAATCTTCTAAAATAATCTGAAATATTTTAAATACCGACAAATATTTTTAAAGATTAAAGAAGCTCTTCAAAATCCCTTGCGATAATTCAAAATACTTTAAAATATTTAAAATCTTTCAAAATATTTCGAAATCCCTTAAAAATTGAATTGTCTCAGGGAAATCACTGGGAATTTTTAAAATAGCCTGAAATCATAAAAAAAATCTACTAAGTTTAACTTATTCATATGTATTGAAAATACCTAAAGAATTTTTAAATCGTTTAAAATCTGTCGGAACTATCAAATTCCTTTAAATATTTTTACAAATTCTATAAAATATTTCAAATTCTTGGAGAACTTTTAAAATTGTTGAAACCTTTTTAAATTATTAAAATTCCTTAGAATTCCGGAAAATACAGTAATATATTTAATTAAAATTCCTTGAAATTGATCAAGCATACAGAAAATGGCTTATAATTTTTAGAAAATATCCAGTTTTTTAAAAATACCCTAAAATCTAAAAAATTCGGCGAAATCTCTCCAAATTATCAAAATCAACTGAAAATTCTTTTCAGAACCTATGATGTAGCCTTAAATCTTCAAAAATATCCTAAAATATTTTGGAAATTTTTAAGAAAATGCAAAATCGATCAATAATTCTTCTTAATATATTCTTTGAAAAATGTATTTAAATATTTTGAGAGTTTTTTGAATAATTCAAAAAGATCCAAACCTTTGAAAATCTTACAAAATTCCTTGGAATCATTTAAAATTCCATAAGATAATTATAATCCTTTGAAGTTTTTTGAAATCATTTGAAAGTGGTTGAAGGTCTAGCAAATACCTGCTACTTTTCAAAAATCTTTTAAAAAATTTTGAATTTTGTTTAATTTATTGAAATGTATTTAAAATGCCGTAAAAATATAAAATCTTTTAAATATATATAAATATATATATATATATATATATATATATAAATATATTTTTTAATATCCAAGAATATATTATGTCCTATAAAATTGTTTGATATTTTCCGAAATTCTTCAAGATGCACAATTTTTTTAATACCTTAAAATTGTTTGAATCCTTCCCTTGAAATATTATAAAATCTCTTAACATTTTTTTAAGCTGCTGAAAATACCTCAGAAGCTTTAAAAAATGTATAATGTTTAAAATCCTTTAGAATACCTTCAAATTATCAAAATTTATTAAAAAATACTTTTAAATCTTTGAAAATACCCTAAAGGTTTTTAAAGTTTTATTTATTTAAAATACTGTGCTATATTTAAAATCTTGAACATTAGTTAAAATGCTTGAAAAAACTTGTAGTTCTAAAAAAACCTTAAAAATTCTTTGTAATTCCTCTAAATTATGAAAGTGAACGGAAAATTGCTTGGGAACCGTTTTTAAATATTCTCAATTTTTGCTATAACCTGCAATATTTGTAAAATTTCCAAACACTAATCTTTAAAATTTATTCAAGTCTATAAAACATCATTTTATATATTTTGGAATCCATTAAAGCGTTTTAAAACTCTTAAAAATTCTGTGGCTGTTTTCAAAAATACCATAAAATCTGAAAAAACGGAAATCCCTTCTAATTCTGAAAGGCAGCTCCAATACTACGAAATTATGGAAGATCTTAAAAATTACAAGGAATTTTAAGGAATTTAATTAAATTTTCCAGATTCTTTGGAATCTCTTTAAATTATGCAAAATCTATGAAAAATTCCTTAAATATTTTAAAAGGCCCTAAATTATTTCAAATACTTTTAAATATTTTTAAATACCTTGAAAATTTTTGACACCTACTAAATATCTTAAAAGTTCCTCGGAATTTATTTAAAAACTCTGAAATGTTCAAAATCCGTGAAATCTATTGAAAATTTCTTGAAATTAAAAAAATACCGTGAAATATTTGAAAAGCATTAAAGACAATTTAAAAATATGTTTCATTAGCGGTTAATAATATTAGTGGTACCAAAATGAAAATTAAAAGTAATTTCATATATTTTATAACCCAAATTCTCCGTTGAAAAAGCGAATTCCGTAAAGAATTAAAAATTTTCCTCAGAACTGGTAACTTTTTACATTAAAAGAAAAAATTGAGAAAATGCGTCATTCTATAATTTATAAAAACAGAATTTTGAAAAAACAATCCATCTTTAAAGTCAAAATTCTTCAGATTTTAAAAAACCGTTTTTTCCAAGCCCGCATTTTTTCGCGTTACATTTTTTTTACCACAAAAATTTGTCAAAATTTGAATTTGTAATAGGCACGTTCCGTACAGAATTATAAAATAGATTTCCGAAAAGAAAATTGTCATAATATTGAGTTTAAAACATTAAATTTGAGTTAAGAAATATAATTTTGAAAATTTAGATCAGGGAATTTACGTTTCTAATTATAATTCTTACTTTTGGAATGGCAATTTAAAAAAATAACTATAATTTTGACTTCAGACAGAAGATCTGTGCAAAGAATTAGAATTTTTATTTAGAAAGATGGAATTTTGTAACAGAATTATATTTATATGATAGGACATGAATTTTCGTAAAGAAAATCAATATTTCATTCGGTTTACATTAGGACAGGAAATTTATTTAGCGATTATATTTTTTACTTTATGGTACGGTTAACAGGAATTTTGGAAAATAATTTTGATTCTGACTTCGAGGAAGGTAATTTAAAAAAATTCCTTCTCAAAAGTTAGATCTCGTTACAATTTTAAACTTCCCTCTTCGAAATTTTGGATAAAGGATCTTCTAGATTTCTCAGTATAGATAGAAAATTTAATAAATAAATCCAAAAATTAAAATTATAAAATTGAAATAAAGAATTAAATATTCGATTTTGCCACCGAGAATTACGTAACGAATCATAATGTTGTCTTCGAACAAGTAATTTTTATCATGAAACATGAAATTTAAAAAATAATTTAATTCTAAAATTAATCAAATATAATTTGCCGAAAAATGCCTTTTCAAGTCAGAATTCGTCAGATTTTGAAAACCCCTTTTTGTAATTAAAATATTTAAAGAAAAAAACATTGTTTTTTGCACATAAAAATTTGCTAGAATTTGACTTGTATTTATATTGTTATTCAACTATTCGAAGCTCATTTTTTACATTAAATGGAAATTTCAAAATATAAGTTTAATTGTTCTAAATCCTAACCAAAATTTTTGAAAATAGCTTGAAATAATTCAAATTGTTTGAAATACTTTAAATTTAACTGAAAAAGAAAAAAGATAGAACGCAAAATTACACTTGATTCCGAAATAAAGATGAAATTCTTCGCATAACATTTTTTGTAAAAGTTCACAAAAACATTGAAATAAAAGAAATATTAATGGTTGGGGAAGAGAAAGGCGACAGAAAATGGGAAAATATTCCTTTAATGGAACATACGCTGAGAAATAAAATTGTTCTCTTGTTTTTCTTCGGAGCTCTTTCAGCACTTTTCTCCGCTTTTTTCCTTTTTCCTTTTTCTTTCTGGTTTTCATTTTCCATCGAGGAATTTATAGACGCAAATTTTAAATCCATGGAAAGGACAAGTAATAGTATTCAGACCACGCACTGAAAACGTGATTTTGCATTGGTTTCAAGAGGAACACCTTTTGAGACTTATCCAGTGACCCCAATATTATCCGACAAGTCCTTTGCATTCCATTTTATTTAATCTTTTTGCATTTGGCATTCTTTTTTTTGTCACATTTAATGACTAAAAGTTGGGGTATATACATTTTTTATTTTCCATTATTTTAAAAATAAAAAACGAGGTATTGTGGAAAGGCTAGAGATATAACATTTTCCTTGGTATTTTTGAATATCGAATGTAATCATTTTCAACCTAAAATTTTTCGTCTAAAAATTTGAGTATTTTTTGTTTTTGTATTTTCTGAAGGGTAGAAAACGAAGGTTTTGTAAAAGAGCCCAGGAGATTAAATTTTCAATGTTGTCTATAAATATCAAATGAAACCATTTTTACTTAAAAAATTTCAGGTATCAATTTCAAGGAATTTGAAACTTTTTTCAATACTTTTTTGGTAGAACATAATGGGAAAATTTTTTAGTTTTTGAAGAGATAGGAAGATGAAATTTTTCCGGGTATCTTTGAACATGAAATCCAACCATTTTCAAATAGAAAATTTCTGTTCTCGATTTAGGGATATTATTAGAATTTATTTACAATTGTTTAATACCTGAATGGTACATTGTACGCGCGGTAGCGCGTGCTTACTTTCGTCTTCATTTTTATCATTTAGCCAATTTTTGAATAACTATTTATTTGTTAAAATTCTTTATCACGCGGAGAAAAGTTTGGTAGAGCCGCTCGCCCCAACGTACAATTGTCGCACTAATCACACAGTGAACAGCGCCACCT
>JAWWLR010039377.1:0-10199 GCA_035041075.1 Acraspis erinacei | reverse complement strand
CAAACTCTTAATTTTTTAATATAGTTTGTTCGAATAATTAATAGTTCTTGTAAATTTACAAAACTACAAAGAGAAAAAGGGAATTGAATAGGCATTCTTAGTTGACCCCGTAAAAAATTTGTATCATAGAAAAAAAGACAAACTCTTCATTTTTTAATATCATTTTGCTTAAATAATTAATAGTTCTTTTAAATTTACAAAACAGCAAAGAAATAAGGAATTGAATAAGCAATCTTAGTTGACAACGTAAACAAATTTGTCTCATAGAAAAGAAGACAAACTCTTAATTTTTTAATATAGTTTGTTCGAATAATTAATAGTTCTTGTAAATTTACAAAACTACAAAGAGAAAAGGAATTGAAAAAGCATTCTTAGTTTAATTCGTAAACAAATTTGTAACATAGAAAAAAAGACAAACTCTTCATTTTTTAATTTAATTTTGTTTAAATTCTTAATAGTTCTTGTAAATTTACAAAACAACCAACAAAAAAGTAATTGAATAAGCATTCTTAGTTAACTCCGTAAACAAATTTATCACATAGAAAATAGGAAAAACTCTTAATTTTTTAATATAATTTGTTTAAATAATTAATAGTTCTTGTAAATTTACAAAAGAAAAAAGAAAAACGGAATTGAATAAGCATTCTTAGTTGACACCGTAAAAAATTTGTATCATAGAAAAAAAAGACAAACTCTTCATTTTTAATATAATTTGTTTAAATAATTGATAGTTCTTGTAAATTTTCAAAACAAAAAAGAAAGAAGGAATTGAATAAGCGTTCTAAGTTGACTCCATAAACCAATTTTTCTCATAGAAAAAAAGACAATCTCTTAATTTTTTAATATAATTTTGTTTAAATAATTAATAGTTCTTGTAAATTTAAAAAACAATAAAGAAAAAAGGAATTGAATAAGCATTCTCAGTTGACTCAGTGAAAAAATTTGTCTCATAGAAAAAAGACAAACTCTTAATTTTGTAATATAATTTTATTTAAATAATTAACAGTTCTTGTTAATTTACAAAAAACTAAAGAAAGAAGGAATTGAATAAGAATTCTCAGTTGACTCCATAAAACCAATTTTTCTCATAGAAAGGAAGACAAACTCTTAATTTTTTATTATAATTTTGTTTAAATAATTAATAGTTCTTGTAAATTTACAAAACAACAATGAAAAAAGGAATTGAATAAGCATTGTTAGTTGACTCCGTGAACAAATCTGTCTCTTAGAAAATAAGACAATGACTTAATTCTTTAATATAATTTTGTTTAAATAATTAATAGTTCTTGTAAATTTACAGAAAAAAAACAAGAAAAAAGGAATTGAATAAGCATTTTTAGCTGAATCCGTAAACCAATTTGTCTCATAGAAAAAAGACAAATCTTAATCTTTTAATATAATTTGTTTAAATAGTTAACAGTTCTTGTAAATTTACAAATCAACAAAGAAAAGAGGAATTGAATAAGCATTCTTAGTTGACTCCGTAAACAAATTTGTCTCATAGAAAAAAAGACAAACTCTTAATTTTTTAATATAATTTGTATAAATAATAAATAGTTCCTTTAAATTTACAAAACAGAAAAGAAAAAAGGAATTGAATAAGCTTTCTTAGTTGACTCCGTGAACAAATTGGTCTCATAGAAAGAAAGAACCCTCTTCATTTTTTAATATAATTTTGTTTAAATAATTAATAGTTCTTGTAAATTTACCAAATAACAAAGAAAAAAGGAATTGAATAAGCATTCTTAGTTGACACCGTGAACAAGTTTGTCTCATAGAAAAAAAGACAAAATCTTAATTTTTTAATATAATTTGTTTAAATAAATAATAGTTCTTGTAAATTTAGAAAACAACACAGAAATGAGGAATTGAATAAGCATTCTTAGTTGACTCCGTGAAAAAATTTGTCTTATAGAAATACAGACAAACTCTTAATTTTTTATATAATTTTGTTTAAATAATTAATAGTCCTTTTAAATTTACAAAACAACAAAGAAAAAAGGAATTGAATACGCATTCTTAGATGACTCCGTGAACAAATTTGTCTCATAGAAAAAAACGCATACTCTTAATTTTTTAATATAATTTGCTTATATAATTAATAGTTCTTGTAAATTTACAAAAAAAACAAGAAAAAAGGAATTGAATAAGCATTCTTAGATGAATCCGCAAACAAATTTGTTTAATAGAAAAAAAGACAAGCTCTTAATTTTTTAATATAATTTATTTATATAATTAATAGTTATTGTAAATTTACAACACAACATATTAAAAAGGAATTGAACAAGCCTTGTTATTTGTCTCCGAGAACAAATTTGTCTCTTAGAATATAAGAAAAACTCTTAGTTTTTTAATATAATTTGTATAAATAATTAATAGTTCCTGTAAATTTACAAAACAAAAAGAAAAAAGGAATCTAATAAGCATTCTTAGTTGACTCCTAAAACAAATTTGTGTAATAGAAAAAAAGAAAATCTTTTAATTTTTTAATATAATTTGTTTAGATAATTAATAGTTCTTGTAAATTTACGAAACATCACAGAAAAGAGGAATTGAATAAGAATTCTTAGTTGACTCCGTAAACCAATTTTTCTCATAGAAAAAAAGACAAACTCTTAATTTTTTAATATAGTTTTGTTAAAATAGTTAATAGTTCTTGTAAATTTACAAAACTGCAAAGAGAAAAGGAATTGAAAAAGCATTCTTAGTTGACTCCGTGAAAAAATTTGTCTCATAGAAAAAAAGTAAACTCTTAATTTTTTAATATAGTTTGATCAAATCATTAATATTTCTTGTATATTTATGAAACAACACCGAAAAGAGGAATTGAATAAGCATTCTTAGTTGTCTCCGTGAACAAATTTGTCTCATAGAAAAAAAGACAAACTCTTAATTTTTTAATATAATTTTATTTAAATAATTAGTAGTTCTTGTAAATTTACAAAACAAAAACTAAAAACGGAATTGAAGAAGCGTTCTTAGTTGACTCCGTAAACAAATTTGTCTCATAGAAAAAACACTCTTACTTTTTTAATATAATATACTATTATAATTAATAGTTCTTGTAAATTTACAAAAAAAAGACAAGAAAAAAGGAACTGAATAAGCATTCTTAGATGTCTCCATAAACAAATTGATGCATAGAAAAACACAAACTCTTAATTTTTTAATATAATTTGTTTAAATAATTGATAGGTCTTGTTAATGTAAAAAACAACAAAGAAAAAAGGGATTAAATAAGCATTCTTAGTTGACTCCGTAAACAAATTGACTCATAGACAAAAATAGAAGCTCTTAATTTTTTAATATCATTTGCTTAAATAATTAGTAGGTCTTCTAAATGTACATAACAAAAAAGAAAAAAGGAAATGAATAAGCATTCTTAGTTGACACCGTAAACAAATTGACTCATGGAAAAAAGACAAACTCTTAATTTTTAAATATCATTTGTTTAAATAATTAATAGGTCTTCTAAATATACAAAACAACAAAGAAAAGGGGAAATGAATAAGCATTCTTACTGAACTCCGTAAACAAATTGAATCAAAGAAAAAAGACAAACTCTTAGTTTTTTAATATAATTTGTTTAAAGAATTAATAGTTCTTGTAAATTTACAAAACAAAAAAGAAAAAAGGAATTGAATAATAATTCTTAGTTGACCCTGGAAACAAATTGACTCATAGACGAGAAGAAGAGCTCTTTTTTTATATCATTTGTTTCAATAATGAATAGTTCTTCTAAATGTACAAAACAAAAAGAAAAAAGGAAATGAATAAGCATTCTTAGAGGACTCCGTAAACAAATTGGCTCATAGGAAAAGAGAAAAACACTTAATTCTTTAACATAAAGTGTTTAAATAATTAATACTTCTTGCTAATTTACAAAACAACAAAGAAAAAAGGAAATGAATAAGCATCCTTAGTGGACTCCCTAAAAACTGACTCATAGAAAAAAGACAAACTCTTAATTTTTTAATATGATTTGTTTAAATAATTAATAGGTTTTGTAAATGTAAAAAACAACAAAGAAAAAAGGCATTGAATAAGCATTCTTAGTTTGATACGTAAGCAAATTGACTCATAGAAGGAAAGAAAAGCTCTTTTTTTTATATCATTTGTTTAAATAATTAATAGGTCTTCTAAATGTACAAAACGAAAAAGAAAAAAGGAAATGAATAAGCATTCTTAGTTGACTCCGTAAACAAATTTGTCTCATAGAAAAAAAGACAAATTCTTCGTTTTAATATAATTTTGTTTAAATAATTAATAGTTCTTGTAAATTTACAAAACAACAAAGAAATAAGGAATGTAATAAGCATTCTTAGTTAACTCCGTAAACAAATTTATCGCATAGAAAATAAGAAAAACTATTAATTTTTTAATATAATTTTGTTTAAATAATTAATAGTTCTTGTAAATATACAAAACAACAAAGAAAAAAAGGCATTTAATAAACATTCTTAGTTGACTCCGTAAACAAATTTGACTCATAGAAAAAAGACAAACTCTTAATTTTTTAATATAAGTTTGTTTAAATAATTAATAGTTCTTTTAAATTTACAAAACGACAAAGAAAAAATGAATTGAATAAGCATACTTAGTTGACTCCGTAAACAAATTTGTCTCATAGAAAAAAGACAACTCTTAATTTTTTAATATAATTTCTTTAAATAACGAATAGTTCTTGTAAATTTACAAGGACCAAAGCAAAAAGGAATTGAATAAGTATTCTTATTTGACTCCGTGAACAAATTTGTCTCATAGAAAAAGAGTCAAGCTCTTAATTTTTTAATATAATTTTTTTTAAATAATTAATAGTTCTTTCAAATTTGCAAAACAACAAAGAAACAAGGAATTGAATAAGCATTCTTAGTTGAATCCGTAAAAAGAATTTCTGCTAGAAAAAAAGAAAATGTCTTAATTTTTTAATATAATTTTGTTTAAATAATTAATATTTCTTTTAAATTCACAGAACAACAAAGAAAAAAGGAATTGAATAATTATTCTTAGTTGACTAAGTAAAGAAATTTTTCTTATAGAAAAAAAGACAAACTCTTATTTTTTAAATATAATTTTGTTTAAATTCTTAATAGTTCTTGTAAATTTACAAAACAACAAAGAAAAGAGGAATTGAATCAGCATTCTTAGTTGACTCAGTGAACAAATTTGTCTCATAGAAAAAAGACAACTCTTAATTTTTTAATATAATGTCTTTAAATAACGAATAATTCTTGTAAATTTACAAAGCCCAAAGAAAAAAGGAATTGAATAAGTATTCTTATTTGACTCCGTGAACAAATTTGTCTCATAGAAAAAAGACAAACTCTTAATGTTTTAATATAAATTGTTTAAATAACTAATATGTCTTGTTAATGTAAAAAAGAACAAAAAAAGGCATTGAATAAGCATTCTTAGTTGACTCCGTAAACAAATTTACTCATAGACAGAAATACAAGCTATTAATATTTTAATATCATTTGTTTAAATAATTAATAGGTCCTCTAAATGTACAAAACAACAAAGAAAAGAGGAAATGAATAAGCATTCTTAGTGGACTCCGTAAACAAATTGAATCATAGAAAAAAGACAAACTCTTAGTTTTTTAATATAATTTGTTTAAAGAATTAATAGTTCTTGTAAATTTACAAAACAACAAAGAAAAAAGAATTGAATAATAATTCTTAGTTGACCCTGGAAACAAATTGACTCATCAAAAAAGACAAACATTTAATTTTTTAGTATAATTTGTTTAATGAATTAATAGTTCTTGTAAATTTACAAACCAACAGAGAAAAAAGTAATTGAATACGCATTCTTAGTTCACTCTGTAAACAAATTGAATCATAGAAAAGAGTCAAACTCTTAATTCTTTAATATAATTTTATTTATTAATTAATAGTTCTTGAAAAATTAACAAGACAACAAAGGAAAAAAGGAAATGAATAAGGATTCTTAGTTGACTCCGTAAACAAATTGACTCATAGAAAAGACACAAACTCTTAATTTTTTAGTATAATTTGTTTAATGAATTAATAGTTCTTTTAAATTTACAAAACAACAAAGAAAAGAGGAATTGTATAAGCATACTTAGTTGACTCCATGAACAAATTTTGCTCATAGAAAAAAAGAAAAACTCTTAATTTTTTAAAATAATTTTGTTTAAATAATTCATAGTTCTTGTAAATTTACAAAATAACAAAGAAAACAGGAATTGAATAAGCATCCTTACTTGACTCCGTAAACATATTTGCCTCATAGAAAACAAGACAAACTCTTAATTTTTAAATATAATATTGTTTAAATTATTAATAGTTCTTGTAAATTTACAAAACAACAAAGAAAAAAGGAATTGAATAAGCATTGCTAGTTGACTCCGTGAACAAATTTGTCTCAGTGAAAAAAAGATAACTCTTAGTCTTTTAATATAATTTGTTTAAATAATTAGTAGTTCTTGTAAATTTACAAAACAAAACTGAAAAGAGGAATTGAATAAGCATTCTTAGCTGACTCCGTGAACAAATTTGTCTCATAGAAAAAAAGACAAACTCTTAATTTTTTAATATAATTTGTATAAATAATTAATAGTTCCTTTAAATTTACAAAACAAAAAAGAAAAAGGGAATTCAATAAGCATTGTTAATTGACTCCGTAAAACAATTTTTGTCAAGGAAAAAAAAAAAACACTAAATTTTTTAATAGAATTTTGTTTAAATAATTAATAGTTCTTTTAAATTTACAAAACGACAAAGGGAAACAGAATTGAATAAGCATTCTTAGTTGACTCCGTGAAAAAATTTGTCTCATAGTAAAAAAGAAAACTCTTAATTTTTTAATATAATTTGTATAAATAATTAATAGTTCTTGTAAATTTACAAAACAACACAGAAAGAGGAATTGAATAGGCATTCTTAGATGACTCCGTGAACAAATTTGTCTCATAGAAAAAAAAAACAAACTCTTAATTTTTTAATATAATTTGTTTAAATAATTAATAGTTCCTGTAAATCTACAAAACAACACAGAAAGAGGAATTGAATAAGCATTCTTAGCTGACTCCGTGAGCAAATTTGTCTCATAGAAAAAAAGACAAACTCTTAATTTTTTAATATAAGTTGTTTTAATAATTAATAATTCTTGTAAATTTACAAACCAACACAAAAGGGAAATTGCATAAGCCTTCTTAGTTGACTCCGGTGAACAAATTTGTCTCATAGAAAAAAAGACAAACTCTTAATTTTTTAATATAATTTTTATAAATAATTAATAGTTCCTTTAAATTTACAAAACAACAAAGAACAAGGGAATTGAATAAGCATTGTTAGTTGACTCCGTAAACCAATTTTTCTCATCGAAAAAAAGACAAACTCTTAATTTTTTAATAGAATTTTGTTTAAATAATTAATAGTTCCTTTAAATTTACCAAACAACAAAGAGAAAAGGAATCGAACAACAATTCTTAGTTGACTCCGCAAACAAATTTTTCTCATAGAAAAAAGGACAAAATCTTAATTTTTGAATATAATTTCGTTTAAATAATTAACAGTTCCTGTAAATTTACAAAACAACAAAGAAAAAAGGAATCGAATAAGCATTCTTAGTTGACTCCTTAAACAAATTTGCCTTATAGAAAAAAAGACAAGCTCTTAATTTTTTCATATAATTTTGTTTAAATAATTAACAGTTCTTGTAAATTTACAAAAAAAGCAAAGAAAAAAGGAACTGAATAAGCATTCTTAGTTGACTCCGTAAAAAAATTTGCCTCATAGAAAAAAAGACAAACTCTTAATCTTTTAATATAATTTGTTTTCATAATTAATAGTTCTTGTAAATTTACAAACGAACACAGAAAGTGGAATTGAAAAAGCATTCTTAGTTGACTCCGTGAACAAATTTGTCAAATAGAAAAAAAGACAAACTCTTAATCTTTTAATATAATTTGTATAAATAATTAATAGTTCCTTTAAATTTACAAAAGAAAAAAGAAAAAGGGAATTCAATAAGCATTGTGAATTGACTCCGTAAACCAATTTTTGTCATCGAAAAAAAGACAAATACTAAATTTTTTAATAGAATTTTGTTTAAATAATTAATAGTTCTTGTAAATTTACAAAACGACAAAGAGAAAAGGAATTGAATAAGCATTCTTAGTTGACTCCGTGAAAAAATTTGTCTCATAGAAAAAAAGAAAACTCTTAATTTTTTAATATAATTTGTATAAATAATTAATAGTTCTTGTAAATTTACAAAACAACAAAGAAAGAGGAATTGAATAGGCATTCTTAGATGACTCCGTGAACAAATTTGTCTCATAGAAAGGAAGAAAAACTCTTAATATTTTCATATCATTTGTTTAAATAATTAATAGCTCTTTTAAATTTACAAAACAAAAAAGAAAGAAGGAATTGAATAAGTGTTTTTAGTTGACTCCGTGAACAAATTTGTCTCATAGAAAAAAAGACAAACTCTTAGTTTTTATTATAATTTGTATAAATAATTAATAGTTCTTGTAAATTTGCAAAACAACACAGAAAGAGTAATTGAATATGCATTCTTAGTTGACTCCGTGAACAAATTTGTCTCATAGAAAAAAAGAAAACCTCTTCATTTTTTAATATAATTAATTTAAATAATTATTAGTTCTTGTTAATTTAAAAAACAACAAAGAAAAACGGAATTGAATAAGCATTCTTAGTTGACTCCGTGAACAAATTTGCCTGATAGAAAAAAAGACAACTCTTAGTTTTTTAATATAATTTGTTTAAATAATTAATAGTTCTTGTAAATATGCAAAACAACACAGAAAGAGGAATTGATTATGCATTCTTAGTTGACTCCGTGAACAAATTTGTCTCATACAAAAAAGACAACCTCTTCATTTTTTAATATAATTATTTTAAATAATTAATAGTTCTTGTGAATTTAAAAAACAACAAAGAAAAACGGAATTGAATAAGTATTCTTAGTTGACTCCGTAAACCAATTTTTCTCATAGAAAAAAAGAAAAACTCTTAATTTTTTAATAGAATTTTGTTTAAATAATTAATAGTTCTTGTAAATTTACAAAACAACAAAGAAGCAAGGAATTCAATAAGCATTCTTAGTTGACTCAGTAAAGAAATTTGTCTCATAGAAAAAAAGACAACTCTTAATTTTTAATATAATTTGTTTAGATAATTGATAGTTCTTGTAAATTTACAAAACATCACAGTAAAAAGGAATTGAATAAGAATTCTTCGTTGACTCCGTGAACCAATTTTTGGCATAGAAAAAAGGACAAACTCAAAATTTTGAATATAATTTTGTTTAAATAATTAATAGTTCTTGTAAATTTACCAAACAGAAAAAAGAAAAGGAATTGAATAAGCATTCTTAGTTGACTTCGTAAACAAATTTGTCTAATATAAAAAAAGACAAACTCTTAATTTTTTAATATAATTTGTTTTAATAATTAATAATTCTTGTAAATTTACAAACCAACACAAAAGGGAAATTGAATAAGCCTTCTTAGTTGACTCCGGTGAACAAATTTGTCTCATAGAAAAAAAGACAAGCTCTTAATTTTTTAATATAATTTGTATAAATAATTAATAGTTCCTTTAAATTTACAAAACAACAAAGAAAAAGGGAATTGAATAAGCATTGTTAGGTGACACCGCGATCAAATTTGTCTCTTAGAAAATAAGACAAACTATTAATTTTTTAATAGAATTTTGTTTAAATAATTAATAGTTCTTGTAAATTTACAAAAGAAACAAGAGAAAAGGAATTGAATAAGAATTCTTAGTTGACTCCGGAAACAAATTTCTCTCATAGAAAAAAAGACAAACTCTTAATTTTTATTATAATTTGTATAAATAATTAATAGTTCTTGTATATTTACAAAACAACACAGAAAGAGGAATTGAATAAGCATTCTTAGTTGACTCCGTGAACAAATTTGTCTCATAGAAAAAAAGACAAACTCTTAATTTTTTAATATAGTTTTTTCAAATAATTAATAGTTCTTGTAAATTTACAAAACAACAAAGAAAAAAGGAATTGCAGAAGCATTCTCAGTTGACTCCGTAAACAAATTTGTCTCATAGAAAAAAAGACAAACTCTTAAGTTTTTAAAATAGTTTGTTTAAATAATTAATAGTTCTTGTAAATGTACAAAACAACAAAGAAAAAAGGAATTGAATAAGCATTCTTAGTTGACT
>JAWWLR010039355.1:0-10200 GCA_035041075.1 Acraspis erinacei | reverse complement strand
AAAAGTAACGGATTGCCCAGTGGCACTGGGCTTATATAGAACTGCGCATGCGCATTACCAATGATGCGCATCAGTCTGAAATACGCCATATGTGTCCCTCGAAACAGGACTAAACATGCTCATTTTTTATGTGTGAGAGGCAAAACAGTTATTTTGTATAGCTAACTCTTGTAGTTATGCTGGCGCGGATACAGAGGGGGGCCCGGCGGCCAGCCCCCCCAACACTGGCGCTGTCACCATTGGGTCATATCCACATGCGGCAAGAGAGCCGGGCCCTGACTGCAGGGTTGGCTACGTAATTTACTCCGGGTAATTTGCGTGGATCTTTACAGTAATTTACCACGTAATTTACGTCCGAAGTTTTCTACACTATGTAAATTAATGTAAATTATTTGTCTGATCTGACATAAGTACATAACCTCTGCGTGTGGTTTGTGGACGTGTGTTTGTCGGTCGTACTGCAATTATTATTTAAAATTTCACAAATTAAGGGAAGATGAATAGGGGTGGCAGGGCAAAAGGGCCAAAAAATTGATGGCAAACTAGTAGCGTTGTGCCTTGTGTGTTCGTCAATAGTTTATAGCAAAATAGGCACTTAGCTACACTTTTGTCTATATTGTTAAATTTTGCTTTCGCTCTCTCAAAACTTAGGGCTTTCCATGGGATATTTGGAATACTTGTAGAAACCTTCTTCCTCATCATTTTAACCGTTTGTTAGTTTATAATATTTAGAATCTTTAAATTAATGAAGATTTGAAAGAGGTTATGTTACGTGCTAGGAAATTCAATAGTTCAAAACAGACAACCGCCATCTTTGTCATGTAATTTACCGGTTTTCTACAGTTGTTTACGTAATTTATTTCATTAAGGTTATATAATTAAGGTAGAAAACCTCGAGTGACGCGACACTTCCCAACCCTGCTTAACTGACAATGTAGATTCCCAACCATGTAATTCTGGGAGCCAATCAAAGTCTCGAATTCTCTCATAGATGTGTGAGACATCATGATTATGAAATTAAAGTATCACAGACAACATCAATAATGATTAATATATATTTAATTTTGCATTCTGTCTATTTTAAGGCGACTTTAGTTTTTTGAAGATAAATTTTTGCACGTTTCTTCACTCTTCGCGTCGTTATAAGAAAATATTTGGTTTTATAATACTCAACGATTCGAAATTGAATTGTTGAAAATAGTAAGCCTTGAATCCTTAAAATTTCAGAGAGCTAAACTTAAACTTAGAAAGTCACAATGTTAATTTTAATTGTTCTGTTAATAAAAATGTTTATTTTTAAGTGAAAACGTCCAATTTTAATGTGCAAATAACAGATGAAAATGTGTTCATTTAGAAAAAATGCGAGTAGTTTGAGGAAATACTGCCAATTTTTTCAATAAAATTTTGAAGCTTTTAAGGATTTTGAAAGGTTGTAAGATAGTACAAAAATTGTGTTAAGATTCTTGGTAAAATTTAAACTGTTTTTTTTTTATTTTGAAAAATTAATTTTAGCAGAATATTTAAGAACATTTCAAAGCACACAAAGTTTGATGAATAAATAACAATTGAACCGTTATACGTTTGGCTAAAATTCGAACAAGTTTAAGAGATATTTAGAAGTTTTGAACAAATTAAAAAATAATTTGAAACTTGAAAAGATGTCAACAAATTTAAACAAAATGTACATTTTTTAAGATTTCAAACAAAAAATTAAGACGTATTTCAAGTATTTTGAAAGGGTTCAAAATGATAAAAAATGTATTAAGATTCCTAAAAAAATTGAAAAACAATTACTATTTTGAAAAATGAAATTCAAGGGAATATTTAAAGAGATTTAAAAAGATTTACAAAACTAAAAATAAAAAACAAATATCAAAAGATATTTAGAAGTTTTAAAAAAATTTCAAAAATAAATTAAAAATTTGTAAAGATTCCAAAAACTGCAAACAAAATGTAGATTTTTAAAGATTTTAAAAGAAAATTTGATTGTTTTTAAGGTATTTTAAAGGGTTTCGAGATAATAATTTTTTTTAAGGTACCTGGGAAAAATTATAGTGATTTTTTAGTAAAAAAAATATAGTTTAAGAAAATCTTTTAAAGGATTTCAATATAAATTTTGATGTATAAATAACAATTCAACAATTATTATTCATATGCAACGACTGAAAATTAACATAATTTAACTTTTAATTTAAAGTATTCAATAAGAAATTGCAATCTTTCAATTTTTCTTTCTGAAAATTCTTAAAAATAATATAATTTTGAAAATTCATAAATTTGTTGCTTTATTCTTCAATTTATAGCATTAAAAATGATAGCGTTCATTTAGAAGTAATACAAATTTTGATTTGTTAAAACAATGTCTTCATAAAAATAATTTTTTAAGAACAAGGAGAAATTGCTTCAGCCCAGATTTGAACCAGGAACGCCACTATCCATTTGTTATCCAATTACGTGGATTTATATATTTTCGAATCTTTAAACTGTATAATTTATGAAAGTTGGAAAAATATAATTTCACAGTTTAACTGCATTTTTTTTAATTTAAATTTTAAAATGTGAAAATTGAAAATAGTTCCATGTTGAATATTTTAATTTGGAATTCAATGTTTATAAATTCAAAAGAAAAAAGGTTGAGCTTGTAAAAATAGAAATATGATTTCAATTTCAGCGGTTGTTAATTATATGTAGAACATTTATGATTAACATATTTATAAAATTTATAATAAAAATTATAAGCGAATAAATAACCTTAAAATTATTATTAACCCTCTCCTTGACAGTGGAGGGGGAATGGTTATAATTGTGTGCCCCCCCCCCCCCCCACCCGAAGCCCTTCTCTGGATTCGCGCCTGTAGTTATTTAATACAGATTTCAGAGAAAATTGGCTGCCAGTACAGGAAACAATAAAACATTATCTATTATATCAACAAAACTACACAATAATCACACTGTCAAACAAAATATAGTTTTCGTGAGAGATAACACACATGGCACCTTGGGTGGCATTAAATTTTGCAATTTGTACTATTTGTCGTCTAGTTGAAATAAACTAGTAAATCAAACGTATGTATGTGGCAGGAAACATATATTACATATGAGTAATTTGTAATTTGTGTCAATTAAATTGTATAATTCACAAAACCTTTGATTTTAATTTAAATTGCATATACTTTCTTCTACAAATTTTTGAATTATATTTTTGGCCAATAAATACCCACCTCTGCACCTTTGGCGTTGGCTAAGAGACAAATCTATCCAACCAAATTCATTTTGAACAGGAAATAAATATAAACTCAAATCAAGTTGCGATTAAATAATTAGTTTATACTATCATAATATTACATACTTACCAATAGAATTAACGATAACAGCTAACGCAAAGATCAGAACACCAACGACCCTCATTTTTTCTAGCTATAAAGAAAGTTGCTTGGTGTTGAAATTTATGTTTGCGGTCTAAGTAATGAATGTTCTAAACGATATTGCCTACATACATGTCACTGTCTCATTTATTAAGGTGCATCCTTTCAGCTTATCTGGAAGCCATAAATTATTTGAGATATCATGATGCAATAATAAAAATTTCTTTCGTTATATCCAGAATTGTTGCACATTACGTTAAATTTAAGCATCTGCAGAGATAACGTCAGATAAATATAAATCTGTTTTGCTGGAATATTTTTGGAAACCGCGTGGTTCGAAATGGCTTTGTTTCTTATTCTAGGTTGCTTCGTAAAATAAAAATTTGAGAATGCTGATCATTTTGTATCAAAATCGCCGTGTTAATCTAAAAGGCATCAGTAATGGATAGAGATATGCCAACTTTTAGTTTGAATCTAACTAAGATAACATTTTTCCTGCATTTTTCTATTTTTCATTGCTGAAAAATGGTCTAATTTATTACTATTTCTAAAATAACTATTAATATTAAACCTTTTAAGAGAACCTCTAATTCCTTCAGCTAGTTCTTGAATGTATGGAAGAGTTAAGACTTTATCATTACTATTGCGATCAATCAATTATTTTGTTTTATAAAGTTGTTAAAACAGTTACTAATTTAATGAACTCTCTCTTTTGTAACTTTCACAATAAGTTGCAGAATATTCACAGAATACTCACAGAATATTAAAGTTTCCCTAATATGCTTAAACTATTACGATGATTGTCATTACGATATTGAACAGATCATACTGGTTCTTTCACTCTAGTTTGCTATTAAACCTTCCTTTGAAGTTTTAATAGTAGCTAAATCTAAAAACGTGAAAATATTGTTATTTGCAAATTTAGAAGTAAATTGTACAGTCTTCAAACCTATTAGAAGCTTCGACATACCCATTCATTTTATCTGTGGGAAATGTACTAAAAACGTCATTGAAAAACATTTTATAAAAAACTATTTTAAGATTCAATTTAGATAAAGCTTTTCTCTCCACAAATTTAAATATTATATTTTATTTGGTGCACTTTTTCACCAACAATATCAAATATGATATTTGAATTTGTAGAAAAAAATATTGATATAAATTAAACGTAATACGACTGCGCAGCAAAAGGTTTGTCTATGATGTTATTGCTGTAATCTCCACAGGTAAAGTTAATGACTTTATCAAATTTTTTAATATTGTGGAAGACTATACAATTTAATTTTGAAATTAAGGATATCAATTTTGAAAATTTTTCAGATTTATCTGTTATTAAAACAAGGTATAATACGTTTACTCACAAAGTGGTATAAAAAATCGGCATTAACTGTTGAACATCAGAATTACAATTCTCATGATCATTTACATTTTTTTAATAAAAGGTTAATATGCAATTATCATCTGCCGCTACTTATTAAAAAAGGGTATAAGAGAAGCACTGCATGAAATTTATAATGCCTTGAAAATTTTTAATTTATTATCCAGAAAAATTATGAGAATTACTGGTAAATTTCTATCAAGATGTTTTTAGAAAATTTAAAATCAATGTTTTCAACATGTTCAAAAACTATAGAAAATAATACAAAACCTAAAAATTCAATTAAAAATGCTCTAAAGTTTACAGAAAGTACATATATAAATTTGCTAAAAATAAAAAATCCTTAAAAGCCGGCTTCATTATTGTTTACATTTGCTATAGCATGGAAAAAATTTATTCTATTCACGAAATGACTATTCCCACATGGTTTTTTTTTGCTGGTACAAAATACAAATAATTTATTTAATTTCTAAAGGATCTAACTTATTATCAGATGTTATAAAAAATAATCGATCTTGGCTTTTTCATGGGAATGTGTTAATATTATACACTGTAAAAAATTACTCGCTTGAAGTAAATTCGCTTCTTTAATTTCTGTTCTCTAAATGAAGGATTCGTTTACTTTAGTTGAGTGCAAAAAAAGTCATGTCTCTAGTCGAAGAAATAATTTCTTTGGTGATACTTCTTTATTAAAAAGAAATATTTCTTTGGATTAAATGTAAAACATATTAGGTCGATGTTTGGCGAGGTAAGCACCTAGTTTCGTTTGAATCGGTTGTTCGAGCCGGAAAAAATATATTCTTATGACAATGCAAGTAACGTCTTGATTGAAGCGGTAAAATCATAACAAATTGGTATTCATGAAATTGAAAAAAGAAACATAAATCTGAATTTTGTAATTGACGTGATTATTGTAAACAAATAATTATACAAACTGAAAAATATTATGATAGATGAAATTTTTATCTATTTCATTGAAAGAAATCAACGTTTGAATAAACAATCTGCAAAACTTAAATTATAAAACCTGCATAAATTTAAATTTCTGGAATCAATTTTTACAACAAAAAAAATAATATCATATTTGTGTGAACTTTTAAACAGAAAGGCGATATATCAATATTTATTACTAAAGTCTTCTTAATTAATAACGCACTATTTTGAAACCAAGATGCTTAACTTCTCAGCTGTTTAATTCGTCATAAATTAATAACAAAATTTAATTTTTAATTTGTTTATTTCTTCGTTCGACGCAGAAGGTTAAACAATTTATTTACATTTTGACATAATTAATATTACATATATTAAAATAATTACGTCATAAACCTACGAAATCTTATATGCTTAAATTTTTATTCTACAAGAAAATAAACCAAAAAAACTTACTAATATATAACTATAATATATATATATATAATATAAAAAATAATATAAAATAATGTAAAATATACCTAGCATACTTACTATTTTATAGTGTAAATAATATTCTTCGCTCCGTTTTGTCTGTTGCAGTTTCAATTTTTGAAATTATAGAAAGCTTTTTTTTGTAAGTAATGGAAACGAGTTTCCAATATCTTGATCACTGTTTTCCTTATCACACATATAGTGTACTTGGTTTAGTTTTTTTATAGACACAGTGAAATTTTTATTCGCTTCAAATATAAATACGAGACCTCTGATAATAAGTTTTGAATTTTTCGTAGTTCTTTAAACGTAAAATTTTTATTTATTCATATTGAAGGAGTGTACGACAATTTCTTTTAAGCCAAAATAAGTAGCAACTAAAAAAAATTTTCGATTAAAACTAGAGGATTTTTCTATTTAAACTAAAATTGATCCGAAACATAATTTGAATGTATGAAACTAAAATATTGGGAATACGCTTTTTATCCAAATAAATCTTATAGTCACTTAGTCGACACTTGCGGCAATAATGTGCATTACACTGTTTTTTAAAAAAATTTTAATAGTGAATAATAGTTCTAAAGCAAGATTTTAAATTCAAACAATAAAAAATTACGTTTAAATAACAAAAAGACAAAAATTAGACTATGTGACTGAAATTGACACAGCAATAAATGCATAATTCTGGTAGTTTTAAATTGTTAAAATAATTTTAAAGTTTTAATTTACAAGTTGAACGCTCAATTTGATTTTATCCTTTCATAGGTTTTAATTTTGCAACTAAAATTGAATTGGTTGAATTTGGAAAAGTTTATTTAGCAATTTAAAAATTATTATTTTTTAAGTAATTTGAATTTACTTCAAATAATTGAAATTTCAGAGGGTTTCATTATACAAAAGTTTTACTATCACAATTTTTGGTGCCTATACATTTTGACAGTTTAAAATGAAGTTCGCATTCGTTTCAGTTTCAAGGTTCTGTAGTAGATTTTTTTTTCATTTTTAATGTTTCCCATTTAAAATTATGATTTAGTTTGAAATTTTGTTTAGTACAATTCAATTCATTCTTCGATTTTACAAAAAGTCACCCAATTAGCTTTGTTGTCAAACTCTAATTTCGTTTTTTAATAAAAATGTTAAATTTTAGTATTTCAGAAGCTCTGACTTTGAAAGATTCAATTTAGTTTTCAATATTAAATTGTCAAATCTTGATCGCTTTGAATTTAGAATTGTTCAAATTCATAAATTTTTAACTTGCATTATTTAATTTTGAACGCTTTTAAGTATAAATAATACAATTTTAATTCATGTGAAGTTTCAATGATCTAATCTTAAAATATTTAATTTCTAAGGTTTTTAAATTTCCCTATTTTTTTAAAATCTGAAATCATTCAATTTTGTTATTCTTCAATTTAAAACAAAATTGTTTACTTTGCAGGGCTTCCTGTTTAGAAATTAGACAATTTAATTCCTTTTTATTATTAAATTGTAAAAAATCGTTCAATAAATTTTTAAATTTCAGAAGCCTTCAATTCGAAAGGATTCATTATCGTTAAAAATTTGTTAAACATAATGTTAAAAATTGGGTTTAAAATGAATTAAATTTTTTTTATATTTCTCGCATGTTAGGAAATAAAAATAGAGACAAGAATGCGCGATTTGTACGCGAAAGAATTTCAACCTCGAAAAATTGGTCCAATTACCCATTTTTTTCGTTTTAATAACAAATAGTCAACTTTGATAGAATCATCAATCGAAATTATGTTAATTTTTTGGCCAGGAATGCTTAAAAAGATTAGATATCTTTACTTTATTTTTAATCCATATTCACAATAAAAGTTAATTTTTCGATAATATACGTGAAAGCTAAATCTGTTTCTTCAGAACTTAAGGTATCTATTTTGAACTTTTTTTTGTTTACAGGAAAAACTCAATACTTCTGAAGCCCTTTTGATATTATCAATGTAATTTTTATAACTTAAAAGGATTGTTGCCAATTTTATGAAAATTTAGGATTAAGCTCCTTTTACCCTCTATATCAAAGTTTATATATTGCTTAAGGTGTGATTTTTATTTTTAGGGGGTAAAAAATACCACTTATGCTAAAAAATTTAAAAACCATAAAAATAGATGTCATGTTAATTAAAATAATATCTAAATATGTAGATTAAATATATTTGTATATTGTGACTTATAATTTACATAATATTTGTAACGTTTGGACCCTTAAAAATCACCCTTAATAACGAAATAACAAAAAATAGCTTTTTTCATTAAAAATTTTTATATATATTTATATATATTATTTATAATTATTATTTATTATTATTTATATATATATATATTTATATATATTGTACATAAAAAATCATTTTAATAGTTTACGGTACAATAAATATTTAATTACAATAATTCAACCCTTAAAAAACACCCCTAATGAGATTTTTGAAGAAAAAAAATAGTTTTTGACAAATTGAAATGATTTATTAATAGATAATTTTTACAGTATAAGTTATTGCATTGCTTTAATCCCTAAAAACCACCCCTAATGCCAAAAAAATTGTTTAATTAATCTGTGTTCACCATATGAATGTAATTCTTCAGAATTACTCTATATAAAAAACTATCATGGATTTGAAATTGATAAGGGCATTTTTCAACAGATTAAAACGGAAAAATATAAGTACTCTATGTTCGTTATACAAAAAAAATTATTAACATACAAAATGTTAAGTTATTGTATGTTTAATTCATCGCCACCGGAAAAGTACGCTTGGTTTTTCAACTATAACTTCCTTAATTTTAAGGCTATTAAATCGACCCAAAAATCATTTTCAAGGAAATTTCAAAGCTGCAAACTCTGTAAAATCGAATATTTTTTAAATTGTCATTTTTTCGATTTTTGAGGCTTAAGGGCTTCAGAAACATATCTCTCTCTCAAGTGCAAAATTCTAGCAGCCATATCTCTGTTAATTTTTATTCTACAGAAATATAAGAAGACAAAAATATTCTGTGAAGAAAAATCTAAATTTTTTTGCTCCTGAACATTTTTTGTATCTTTTTTATTTTTCATGTTTTTTTTCGAAAATATGTAATGTTTTTGAAATATGAATTTTTTAAATTTAAAACGTTATATTTCCAAAAATAAATACATTTTAAACCGCTTAAACTTGCAGGGAGCATTTTCAACACATAAATAAAGTTAATTGTTGAAGGATTGTCTTTAATTTTACGAATATCAAAACTTTTATCAGTTTTTGTTCTGATTGTTTGTCAGAATAAGTCAATAAATGATTTAATTTTTATTATAACTTCGTTAATTTTCCTGCTCATGATTTAAAATCAAGTTTATTTTAAAGATTTTTTGAAGTACTTCAAAAAATTTACAGCGTAGTTTTCTTTAAAACTTGAAATTTTTTATTTATTTTATGCTAAATTCATGTAATTCATTTTCCGCAAGATAGACAGTAATCTTCAACCAGCCGTATCTCAGCACCTGTTGCACGTATATAAATAAAAACAACTCAATTTTTTCCTTTTTTTATCAGCTTCATTTTCTTGATGACATTTTTTGTTGTAGAATGTTAATTTTCCGACTTATTCGAGAAAAACTGTTGAAAATATTACATTTTCCAACCACTAGAAGAGGTGGCTTCCACATCCAGCGAAAGGCACACCATGGCAATGTATAAACTTTGTTTCTTGTGCTATTTTTTACTTGCTGTCCAAGTTTCAGCTCAATCAGAACTGTAGATTATAATTCCTAGGGAAAACCCCTCATTGGCTGTACTAAGAGTTTAAAGTTTACTAAAAGTTTTAAAATTTAAGAGCATTAAAAGAGAACTTAAAAATTCTTCGGAGTATATGGAGCTTTAAAGGAGACAATAGTACACGGAAAGACTTTCTTTTTCAAGAAATGATAAAAATGTATGAATCTTTAATATACTCTGTATCAAAACACTGAAAAGTGTGAAATTTTTTTAATTATTGATATTACAGTACGGAAGTTTAAAACTTTTATACTAAAAATTAGTATTTGGAATACGAAATATT
>JAWWLR010039335.1:0-10201 GCA_035041075.1 Acraspis erinacei | reverse complement strand
CCAAATTCACACACACATTTTTTCAACAAAAATCTCTAATCGCAGTCCATAAATAAACTAAGAGAACACATTCTAAAAGGGAAAAGGTTGGGGGCCTACCTTCACCCCTTGAAATCCGAAGTCCTTCCTTAATGTACTGCGTTGGCAATTAAAATGGACTCATTCCTTTGGTCTAGTTGAAGTCGTTTCTCCTCAAGCTGAGAACTCGTCGATGGCCGGCGTGAAACTGAGTTATCTCCTTCTCAGCCTTCGCCAGTTTCCTTCTTCTGCTGCCACTGGCCACAATCACGGTCCGGTAGGTGCTGCCCTCTCCAGCTGTAGTTTTGGGACTTATTGATGTGAATCGCAACAGTGATGGTGGTAACGTGACAGTGGCTTTGCGTGGATGGCGTTGTACTTATCAGCAGTGTTATTCCCTGCCAGATTTTCCCTATGGATTTGACTCTGGGATTTTCGGGCCCAGGGTAGGTCGTCTGGCCATTCTCCACTTTCCTACAGGTATCTAATCTATTTAACATTGACAAGTACAATATCTCTATCATTATGTTCTTTGTTTCTAAATAATAAGCAAAACGTAACTCTACTCTCATTCTAAGTATCACTATTCGAAAGAATCTATATTTAAAACTAGGTTCTAAATTGAGCTTGTGCTGGCCATGGAATTATCGCGGTCTGATACTTCGTTTTAATAACATTATGGTCTGGGGAAGGATCCATAACAGGTGGGTCTCCACCGCGTTACAAAGTTACAATTTTAATTGGTTAATTTTAAAATTTTCAAGTTTTAATTAAACGTTTCAAAT
The DNA here is from genome assembly GCA_035041075.1 of Acraspis erinacei. Lineage (NCBI taxonomy): Eukaryota > Metazoa > Arthropoda > Insecta > Hymenoptera > Cynipidae > Acraspis > Acraspis erinacei. The sequence continues at coordinate 9,398 of JAWWLR010039335.1, read as the reverse complement.
TTGCATTATAAATAACTTTTGGAAAATTAATCATTTGCAATCTCTTATGGATTTTTTCTTTATTTTTTGCTACTTGTCTAGCACTCCGTGTCCGATTAAAGTGTATAAAAACGAACGAACCGAATGTACTTGCTAAAACATGGCAAAATAAAATAAAAATTTCATTCCCCCTCTATTGTGAAATTACCAGCATTATAAAATCGATTATCCATGGGCAATGCGCCTTTGGATGGTCGTCGATAATTTCGACTTGAAGGAAAGCTTACTTGGTCACCTGATCCCGTTCTTTCCTCACCTTGAATTTCATTTTCAATGGCTTGTTCATCTACTTTCATAAGAGTGACTACTTGTTAGACTTAAATTCCAACTGGGAAATTTTTGATTTGTTTGACAAATTGTATATTTTCCAGGAATTTACAATTACACTGTCAATCAGATTTTGCGAAGAGAGGCCATCACCACCTTTTCCTTTCACGTTGATTCTGTAGTTGCATATTCCATTGTCATGCAAATAAAAATCTCCCATAGGCTGATTATACTCGGCTCTAACGTTTAGCTGAGGAATTCACTCCTTTATTTCCCCTCTTTAACCTTTTTGGGCTTACTAGAGGTTTAATGGTGCAGTTATTTGTTGCAACTGTAACCACAGAATTGTCCTTCCATCTAACCAAACAAATTTTTTGTTCACTGTCAAAAAAAATCATAAGTACCACGATGTTCTTTCTTTATGCTTTTCACAGTTTCAATTGTACTGTTACATGTACGGTTTTTACGATTTGTCCCAGTAGCATAAAATTATTTTCTTTCAACAAACGGAATAACTTCTAAGAAGAGAAAAAGTTGCCGTAAAACACGCAATGAAGCAATGGTTGCTGAAAAACTGACAATAGTTCTAGTACCACGTTCTCCCCTAGTCCCAATAAGTTTTCGTGAGTGGTTTTTTCTCCGCCGTAAGGTATGAATTTGTATAAGTAACCACTAGGACTACATAGATACCACAGTTTGATGCCGAATCTGTTTTTATCAAGTTGGTTGTTATCTGATAAATGTATGCTTTGCTTTATCGAATCGAATCTGTTTCTACTCATACAGTTTCTAACTAAAATTACACCTTTGTCTTCATCTTTCAAATAATATAGTTTTGTAGCTGGTAACGTATGGTACCCCAGAAAAATTAGTATGCTGAAAAATCGCTTTAGGGTACTTTTTTCAATCTCAAATTAATGCCGATTATTATCGTGAGCATATTTTTTTGGCGAAGAAATTATCTTTTCACACACATCGTTACTAAATTAAAATGAAAAAACTTCCAAAGCTGCCCTTCAATAATTCTTATTACCACGTACGATGAATAATCACACAGAACTGATCCACGGCGACGCGACGCGTTGAATGCACATGGACGCACTCTTGCGGGAAATCCCAACGTTGCGTAAGTGGACAGGGTCTGCAGGTACCTCATTCTGTTGCAATCCCTGTGTTTCATCCCGTATAATGCAACATAGTATTATATATAGAATGAGATTTTTCCTATCCTAATTAAAAATCTTGAAATTTTTTTCGACCCAGGTTAAGGTACACTTCACCTTTTATTAAAAACAAAAATGAAATAAGCATATTTATGTGCATAAACTAAAAAAATTTCAGTTTTTGCAAAGGATTAATGTTTTCAAAAGTTACAGATTATTTGAAAAAAAGTTTTAATCATACAGTGTTTTACTCGTTATGAAAACTTGATGCAAGGATTTTCTTTCAAATATTAAAAAAAATAACATTTTTTAAAGTTTTTGAAGTAAATAAAAAATGAATTATTTCAAAATTGTTGAAATGCTTTTTAATTGTAAATGGTTTTGCGGTTGGCGGTGCACAATGGGTTGAAATTGTTAATTGTTATAAACAAATTATGTTAACAAATAGGCATAATCATGGATTGGTCGCTCGAGAAGCATGTTCACGTTAAAATTTCTCGCCTCTACCGTAAAATTTTAATCTGTTCAACAAATTATATAAACAAATGCCTATTATGAGGATTTATGGATATTAAGTGACGATTTTTCATGATCGAGTATCATTTTTGCGGTAAAGGCAAGAATTTTTAACGGACAATTATACTTTGCAAGCGAAAAATAACGAATATAAAAATGCAACGAATATAAAAAAAATATTGCGAAATACTTGTTGAAAAGCTTACTAACCCATGAAATAGCTATAATTGTGACATATTGATGCCTTAAAAAAATTAAAGAGGCTTGAAATCTAAACGAAAAAATTACAAAAAATTAAGACATCGAACCGTAAATCGAACCCTAGAGCTTCAAACCCTAGGACTTCAAACCCTAGATCCCTAAGGCCTGGACCATAAAACCCTAGGACCTTAAATCCTATGATCTGAAACCCTCGACCAATATATCTTAGACCGATGAACCATAAACGCATTAACCGTATATTGATAAACCCTACCCACTTAAATAATACACTAATCAACCTAAGCCACTCTAACCCTAGACCATCAAACCTAAGATTTTCCAACCTTAGATTCCTAAACTAGAGACCTTTAAACCCGAACGCACAAAACACAGGTGCAAACGAGATTTTATTTTATTACCTGGAACATACAGTTATCATCTGTACAATAGAAGAGTCTACGATTGAAAGATATTGAGTAATAAAGAATAGGATCAAATAGTCTTAGATTTGATGCTCTTGTGTACAATGTATATATGCTCAGGTTTATGTACCTAAAATTTGTATGTGAAAAGTTTTCGAGTCTGCGAGTTAGATTTTAGAATTTCTGCTTTTACCTTTTCAGGATGTAGCGTTCGAGAACCTAGTGTTTACAAATCGTAGGCTTGAATATCTAGGGTTAGACTGTTTAATATTTATTTGTGTATTGTTTAGATATACAAGGTTTGGGTGGCTAGGATTTGTGGAAGTATGGTTTATGCGTCTATGGTTTAAAGGTCCATGGTTTAGGTACCTAAAGTTTGAAAATCTTAGGTTTAATTATTTAGGGTTAGGCTGCCCAAGGTTTATTTGTGTATTTTTTAGATGTTCAAGGTTTCTGAGGCCAGGCTATGTGGATCTATCGTTTGTGCCTGTATGGTTTAAAGGTTTATAGTTTTGAAACCTAGGGTTTGAAAATCTTAAGTTTCATGGTCTAGGATTCTTGTACCTAAGGTTAATTAGTGTATTGTTGAGTATGTAGAGTTTGTTTATCAATAAACGGTTCATGCGTCTATGAAAAGCCTAAGATATATTGCTCTAGGGTTGGATGGTCTAGGGTCCGAAGGACTTTGTTTCAACTGTTCAAGGCTTATGAACGTATTATTTAAGTGTGCAGGGTTTTTAAAATTGGGTCTGTAGATATATGGTTTAAATATCATTAGTTTAAGGACCTCGGGTTTGATGGTCTAAGGTTCTTAGATTTAGCTTTTTTTTTCTTTTTACGTTATTTACTATTCGGTGTCTTCTTTTTTTTTATTTTTGCAACTTGCCAAACCAATTCTTCTGCCAAGCCTGTGATAAACATTTTGAATAATTCAAAGCAGAAGAAGAAGACAAAGGAGAAGAAGTAAATCAGTATTAAAACAAAAATTCTTCTGTTTGCAATCAATATGACGATTTTTTTATATTTTTAGTCGAAAATTTATCTTTTTTAAAAGAAATTATTCGTCTTGGTTGGAAATTCATCTGATTCATCCTAGACTGATTGTTTTTCTAAAACAATCAGTCTAGGTACAAAATACAAAATGGAAACTGTTCTTTTTCAGATGAAAATACACTTATTTTGCTCAAAACCTATATTTTTTAATTAAAAAATTCAATTATTTGGGTAAAAAGGAATATCTCATGTTTTCATTTAACATTTTGTTTTAATTAAAATATTTTTTATGGAATTGTCAAATGTTACAATTTTTTCAAAATTCATTTTTATATTAAATATTTATGAGTTATTTGAAACTTCAACTGTTTTCTTAAACATTTTCTTTTTTGTTTAAAAATTAATTCTTTCTATTGAAAGTCTAATAGTTATATAGTTATACTTCTAGATCGCTTGAAAGTAAAAACAGATCTTCTCATCGAATTGAAACTTTTCTCTATGAATTTCTGTTGATAAATGGCGATAAATTTTTTTTTTAAATCGGCGAGAGTTTCTATTTTTTAATAACAAGCATCTAGGTCAAGCAGTCTGTTATAAATTTCCTTCTCATGAAGGTTTCATCAGAAAAGTCATATTGACGAAAAAATCAAATTAAAGAAAAAATGTCAAATAAATTTCTGATACAAAGAATCAAAGGAGAATCAAAGGAGACGCAAACTGCCTCAATTTTAAAGTATCGCCTGCTGAATGTTTAAACAAATTAAAGGAAAATGCGGCTTTTTATACACTTAAAATTCAATTAACAAAAATTGAACCACAAAAGATTAGTAGAAAATTGATAATTTGATTAGTAGAGATATTTCCTAATTCATTAGTGGAAACCAACTTACTGATTGATACAAATAAATAAACAAATTTAATATAACTAAAAAAAGGTTATAAAATGGAAAAGTGATAAAAAGAAGGTTTTTTAATAAAAAGAGGCCATGGTGTATCATTATAATCTTGATTGGAACAATAAGAAGGTCGTATTATGAAATTGTGCATTTTATGTAGCGTGTTTTCAATTTAGAAACATTGTCTTCTCATTGTTTGAATAAAGTTAAGAAACATAAAAAATTACATTTTTTTAACATTCCATACAAATTTGCAACATTATTCAAAGAGGTGTAGATTTATATAAAAATGGATTGCTTAAAAGTCTGCTCACAATTAATTGCTCGCCGTACAATAAAATAACATGAGAGCAAAAAATTTTATGATTATCTAATACAAAACTATTAAAAAGTTTGTTTTATCCTATTACACATATCCTGACCAAAATGGAACTCCCTAGCCACGAGCATTTTTAGGAATAATATGCGAACATATAGTCAATTTTGACCTGGCACAAGGACCCGTCCCTAACGGGTCACGCAAAGCTAAAAACTTGATTCAATTATGGACAACTTAATTGATTCAAATGCATCATGAATAATTGAACAAATGAAATACAGGCAAAGAATTCCCTTCTTTAGATGAACAACAGCTACATACGGTTGTAATGAAAATGACTTCTACTATGAACGAATATTTTCGTGATTCTAAAAAAAATAATTCAAGTAAATGGAATTACTTAATTCGAAACTTTTTTCCCCATTCTGTCTAAAAGAGGAGGAACTGGTCGATTAATGTAAGTATGGTTGGGAGGTCTCGATTCCTGACAAATACACGTATATTAAAGCAGCGTGAATGCAGTAAATGTCGGAAATAAAATTGGGTATGTTTAGCCGTATAAGGTTGGGTAAAAGGCTATAATCTTAGAACAAAGAAACCTGATGTGGAGAAAACCCGATAAGAATTGGACCGCAGTTGGATAGATTGGAGGCAAAGTTGCAAAAGTTTTCGATAAGGTAATATTACGTTGTGATGAAAAGCTAGAATGAGAGACAGGCTGTTCCAAGATTGTACCAACGCTCCAGATACAGTAGAGCGTAGTAAAATAATTTTTGGAAGGCAGAAGATCATTTAAGGGAAATGGAGATTCAGGTAGGAGTAATCAGTAGCTCAATAATGTAGCATAGACTTGAATAATAAGGTGGCACGTAGAGAGATTAGGCATTTGGTCTAAAGTGGCACAAACGTTAATGTGGTACAAGGGGCAACGTAGAACATAAGGTAATGCGACCACTGGAATAATTTCAGTCCTCAGTCCCTCGGTTCAGCACGCAGAGACATCGGCGAGGTAGTTTGTACTTTGAGCAAAATCTAGTCCTTGTTTCATGTTAAAGATTTAAATTCACATTTTGAGTGTTTCGCTGACAGGGATCCTATTCCTGGTTTTCATTGTAGCAGGCATTATACAGAAAAGATTCTTCCTCTTATAAGACGCAATTCTCTAAACAGTACTCTTCCTGTAGCCAAACCACCTCTTCTTGCCAGGTGCAGGTCTCCTTCTGCCAGGCTTAATTCTTTCTACTTATTTCGATTTTAACTTAAAGAATTTAGATTTATGAGACTTACTCCCCACAAGAATCCGGACCTGATATTTGAATTTCGAAAATACATTGTTCCTCTCGATCAACCAATTCAATTGAAAACAGTTAAATATATCTATATACCCAAGTCAAGTGGAGAATAAATTGTATTATCAACGTTCAATAGTGATGTCTGCAATTTTTTAAGAAACGAGTGAAATAATTGTTAGTGGAATGTACACCTGTGAATAAACGCCTCTTACTGTCAGGAAAAAGCCGGAGAAAATAAACAAGAACAACGATGCAGTTAACGACTTGACACCATAGGAAAGCATGGAATGCCCATTAGGAAAATCAAAACTAAAAAGATTTGTACATGTGTGAATCAAAATTCTTCGCACCGTTAATTCAATTAAAAATAATCTTTCACCGGTAAGCACGGGCTTATTTTCTTCGCGCATTGAGCGCAAGTTTATCGGACGTAAGGCTTTGCGCTTCATTTTATGCTTCCTAAACTTTATGCATAACCCTTTTTAAACTAAAGGTCAAAACACTTATTTCTTTCACCCGAAGACATGTATACGAAGAATTTTGTTCGATAAAAAATTTTTCCTTTTACCAATTTGACATACGGAAATTTATTTCTCAAGTGCACTCACATAAATCATTGAAGTTACCCCATCTAAGTAAAGCTTAGGCAAAGTGTTGTTCTTTAGTTTTTAAGGCACAAATTTTGTCAGTTGAATAAATATTTACTGAGGGGTTGAGAGGGAAAGTCCTTGGGATTTTCGTGAATATAATATGTTTATGAGATTTTATTCACCCAATGATAATAAACAATCCACATCAAAGTAATAAAAGGAAATAAACCAAGCTTTCTTTCTCCCATAAAAAATTTCTTATTTTCCTGAATACAAAATAAAAATGCCGCTTTTCCCCTCATATCTCTTAAAAAGAGAAGACCACAGATTTATTTTTAAGAAAAAAACACAAAAATGTGCCTTTTATCACAAAAGTCTAATTTGTGTTTGACTTTCATTTTTGGATGCAAAATATAAATATTTCAAAAAATTCTTGTGATCAATGAAAAGGGCGTAAAACCCCTGCCGCAAAATTTTTTGCTTCTAAACAACTATATAATGAGCCACTTTTTAAAAATATGCTTTATTTATATAGTTGTAAAATATAAAACGACTAGGCGTTTTTTTATGCTTTAACCATTTTGAGTAAATTATTTTTTATCTTATTCATTTTTTGAATTCAGTTTCGAAAAAATTTATATTTGCAGTGATTTTTTAAATTTCGTTTATTTAAACAAAAAATCAGTCAGTTGTATGATCTGTACTACCTGATGATATATTAATTTTAATTATTTCTTATTATAAAAATTTAATAAAGAAGTACATTAAAATGGCCCATCGCATACGCAAAAAGGATTACTTACTCACTAAATAATACTGAATAAATAATAAAGGTTACCAGTAGTAAATTTGGACAAAACTATGACAGAAACAAAAAATATAGAAAAACGTTTAAAATACAGGAAAGTTTTCTGGCATTCCCTTAGAATCTTTAAAATCTGTAGAACTAATAGTGTTATAATTAAATAAATCGTTCGCTTCCATACTTTTTCTATTTTTTGCACAAACTCTTATTCTACACGGCTTTCGTCCTAACGATTTACAACATTCCAGGACTAATTAACCCCTCGTCTTGAACATAATTCAAATGATATTCAGTCGATCCAAATATCTATACAGAACTCTGCAAAATTAAAGATGAACGTGTGCATCATAATCCAGTAGTAATTCAGTTGTCGGCCAAAGTTTATTAATTTGGAAAAGGTTGATAATAATCCTAGGTTTTCAGAAAATCCAGAAAGTGTAAAACATTTAATTTAATTCTGTTTATATAAATCAGGGAATGTCACTGATTGTTTGCAATAATGTAGGAATTATCTATTCTTATGAAAAGTATTTCTGCTATAATCACCAAATTTCGGAGGATCTAGCCTACACGTCCAATTTTGCATGCACTGAATTTCGGTCAGCCAATATTTTATCGCGGACATGTTCAAATAAAAAAATAGATTTGGCGGTTCGATAACTTCAAGTCCAATATAATGCCAGTTATGGGGGCTACCTCCCACTGGCCTTCTTACCAAATCGGTATCCTCGAATCGTAAACAATCGGGGCCATCTAAACAGCTTCTAGTTAAAGTGCATATTATTGCGCAATATACTCGACTGAGTACTCGCGCACTGCGACCCTTCCGAGGCATTACAAGGCATGACAAACAGCCGACAGGCAATTTTAACACCCTGTAGTGTCCAAAATAGTACTAAATATCTAAATCCAAATATAAAAAAATACTAGTGAATACTTTTTTAAACCTTTAAACCGGTCGTTATAGTGGAAACTATAAATTTTTTCATGTAAGAACCAGCTTTATTTCAAACGTAAAATAATGCATAAATGTTGACATCAGTTTTAAAGAAACATATAGCGAAATCTTTTTTCGTTTAAACTGAGTCTTATCAAATGTAAATATATCAGAAGGACAAGTCTGGCAACTCGAATGTAAGATGACGTAAAAAGTATATATAAGATAAGCTGATAAAGCAGTAGAGTATTCATTAATTAGATTGTTCTTAAAATTTCTAATTAACATATTTACCAGTTTGTCTTATAATTAGAAAAGATGAGGAATGTCTCTGCTATGCTCTTATCCTTGGCCTTCATTCAAAATTCTATTGGTAAATATAGTAATGTAATATATATATTACTTAGTCAAATATTTTTTAAAGCTTAATGCGAATAGGAATTTTAACTTCTGTCAAAAAGTTATGAATTTTAATTTCAAAAGTGAATACAAATTATTTTCCGAAATTTGATTGCGAATTTTTATTTTCTAATATATTTCCTCTGATACATTTTTCATTATTGATAATGAATAGTTCTTAACCCTTACTGGTCGCACTTCATAGGAATTACGCAATGGTCACCGTGGGTCAATTTGACCCTGGTGATCTTTGAGTGAAAATAAATTATTGTGTTGAGAGTAGAAGAAATCAGAGGCATTATTGGAACATCAAAAAATGTACATTGATCTTTACTTCCATAAAATTTTATATTCTAAGTGTTGATAAAAATGACGCAAACAAATTGAAAAAAAACGTTCTTTTTCACCTAAATATGTATAATTCCTTCAATTTTTCTCATAAAAATATAGGGCGTCACTCACGAGATATAGCGCTTCAAGAAAATTCATAGCTTTGTACGAAATCGGTAAAAAGTTTATGGAAAAATGTATTTTGAGTCCCGGAAGTGTGAAACTTCTC
>JAWWLR010039295.1:0-10202 GCA_035041075.1 Acraspis erinacei | reverse complement strand
ACATCTCCACTGAACGTGGTAGGTAGGCGCACGCGCATACAAACGCCGCAGACTCCAGGCGACGGAAGTTTGCTGTATGCATGGAAATTGACCAGTCTGTAACGGCCAGTCAAATTTTAGGGCCTTTAACATTTTGAGATACATCATTACTAGGAGGTGTAGCTAATATTTGCTTCTGCGACCTGCCTGATCGAAAGTGGAGACCAAGTCCGTTCCGATCCGACGAGTCCTACTGTATATATAATCTATCTTGTAATTCTTACGTCTCTTTTGTTTTTATCATTATCAATCCAGAAAAAGAAACATTCATAAATAAATCACCAAGCTGTCGGCACTCATACAGCACACTTATCAAGGCAAAAAAAATTTTGAAGACAGCAGAAAAACGAGAGCTGCCACGATGCTATACCTGAAATACAAATGACCTCCAATACAATTCAGCTAAACTAAAATTGAAGAAATTTAAATGAGATTGAAATCAAATTAAAATCCTAATTAAAGTCCAATAATAAAGTTAATGAGCAGAATTCCTGTAAATAATATCAAGAATCGAACAACCAAATTTGGACAATCATCATAAAATGCTCCCATTGCAATCTGAAAATAACAAAAATTCCTTTTCCCCCTAAAAATAAAAGAAAAAGAACTTCACCCATTACACAAAAATAAAAAAGAGGAATGGAAAACCAGAATGCCACTAACCAATTCCTTTTTATTCTCTCCGTTTTTAATTTGATTAAATTTTCTTATATACAGTAGGACTCGTCGCATCGAAATCCTCGGAGGGAAGTAGTCCCCACTAGCAAACATCTACACTGATCGGGGTTGGTAAGCGCACGCGCCTAAAAAGTCCGCAGACTCCAGGCGACGCGAGTCAGGGCTGTGTGCATGAAAATTGACTAGCCTGTAATGGCTGGTTAAATTTTGGGGCCTTGTACATTTTGAGATACGTCACTACCAGGAGGTGTAGCTAAGTTTTGTTTCTGCGACCTGCCTGATCGAAAGTGGAGACCCAGTCCGTTCCGATCCGACGAGTCCTACTGTATATATAATCTATCTTGGAATTCTTACGTCTTTTTTGTTTATATCATTATCAAACCAGAAAAAGCAACATTCATAAATAAAATCACCAAGGTGTCGGCACTAATACAGCACACTTATCAAGGCGAAAATAAAAAAAATAAAATTTGAAGACAGCAGAAACACAACAGCTGCCACGATGCTATACCTGAAATAGAAATGAACTCCAATCCAAGTCAGCTAAATTAAAATTGAAGAAATTTAAATGAGATTAAAATCCAATTTCAAATCCTAATTAACGTCCAATAATCACGTTAGTGAGCAGAATTCCTTAAAATAATATGAAGAATCCAACTACCAAAGTTTCACAATCATCATAAAATGCTCCCACTGCAATCAGAAAATAACAAAAATTCCTTTTTCCCCTAAAAAGAAAAGAAAAAGAACTTCACCCTTTACACAAAAATAAAAAAGAAGGAAGGAAAATGAGAAGGCCACCAACCAAATCCCTTTCCTTCTTTTTTTAATTTAATAAATGTTTTTGTATACAGTAGAATGTATCGCATCCGGACATGTCGCATCGAAATCCTCGGAGGGAAATAGTCCCCACTCGAAACCATCTCCACTGAACGTGGTAGGTAGGCGCACGCGCATAAAAAGGCCGCAGGCTCCAGGCGACGGAAGTCAGTGTTGTTTGCATGAAAATTGACCAGTTTGTAACGGCCGGTCAAATTTTAGGGCCTTACACATTTTCAGATACGTCACTACTAGGAGGTGTAGCTAAGATTTGATTCTGCGACCTGTCTGATAAAAACTGGAGACCCAGTCCGTTCCAATCCGACGAGTCCTACTGTATATATATATAATCTATCTTCGAATTCTTTCGTCTTTTTTGTTTTTATCATTATAAAACCAGAAAAAAAACAACAATCATAAATACGATAACCAATGTTTCAGCACTCGTACAGCACACTTAACAAGGCAAAAAAATAAAATTTTAAAACAGCAGAAACACGACAGCTGCCATGATGCTATATCTGAAATAGAAATGACCTCCAATCCAAGTCAGCTAAATTAAAATTGAATAAATTCAAATGAGATTCAAATCAAATTAAAAATCCTAATTAAGGTCCAATAATCAAGGTAATGAGCAGAATTCCAGAAAATAATATCAAGAATCCAACGATCAAAGGACCCCGCACAGAACCAATGGGAAAAATCATTCCATCAAATTTACTGATACTTTAAGAAAATAATGTTCTCGGCATGCCAAACAAAAGTCCACATGGGTACAACAAAATCTTATGATTATTTTTGCATGTTTATAAAAATCGCCATAAAAGTTACTACGGGATTTTTTGGGTTCGCTGATCACGAATCTCGGGTCAGTTTATGTGTACAAGGCCACTTCAGGCCCAGAGGTGCCCCAAAGGACCCAAAGGACCCCAAGGGGCGCCAGAGAAAGTGTATTTTTGTCACGTACAGTAATTTTGGTAATATAATGTAATGTAATGACTGCTAGACCTCATAGCTCGTAAAATAATCATAGGATTTTGTTGTACCCATGGACAGTTTTGTTCGGAATGCCGAGAAAATCACTTTCTCAAAGTATCAGCCAAATTGACGGAATGATTTTTCCCACTGGTTTTGTGCGGGGTACAATCACCATCAAATGTCCCCATTACAATCTGAAAATAATAAAAATTCCTTTTTTTCTCTAAAAAGAAAAGAAAAGGAACTTTTAATTTATTTTTATTTACCTTGATGAGGGTGCTGTATGAGTGCCGAAACGTTGGTGATTTTATTTATGTCTGTTTTTTTTGTGGTTTGATAATGATAAAAACAAAAAAGACGAAAAAATTTTTAAAAAAGAGAAGGAAGGGGATTTGGATGGTTGCCTTCTCATTTTCTTTTCCTCTTTTTTATTTTTGTGTAAAGGGTGAAGTTCTTTTTCTTTTCTTTTCTTTTTAGGGAAAAAAAGGAATTTTTGTTATTTTCAGATTGCAGAGGGAACATTTTATGGTGATTGTCTCAATATGGTCGTTAGATTCTCGATATTATTTTCAGGAATTCTGCTCATTAAGTAGAATAGGGTGCACTAGAGTGGCCCTTATTTTTAATTCCCGAATTTTTCTGCTCTAACCCTCCAGTTTTGTTCAAATACCCGAAAAAATCTCAAATTTGAGCAAGATTGGTTAATATTTAGGGGTCACGCAAAGACCATGATGTTTCCCATTGATTTTAGAAGGAAAAAATTAATAATTTATTGATTTTTTAAACAACTGCATTATTCGGCATTTTTTCGGAAGAAAAATTAGTCTTTTTTTAAAAGCCAGTCCTTTGAGTAGGGAACTAATTGAAGATTTCGGCAACATTCATAAATAGTAAATAAATTCTATGTTTTTTTAAACGCATTTAGTAAACAAAAGATTAAAGAACAAGGTGTTTACAGAAACTTTATGATAATTTCAGAAAAAAATTATTATTCATTGATCAATTTTATGACTTTTTTAAACAATGTTAATAAACAAATGCATTATTGGGGAATCGGTCGACGAAAAAATTCTTCTATTTCGATATCAGACTTTTTAATTGGGATTTTCATACTAAATTCAGCAACATTCATTACTAGTTTATAAATTTTATGAATTGTTAAACAAATTTAACAAACAAATGCACTAATGGTGCATCTGTTGACGGAAATTTTTTTTCTATATCAGTCTTTTTTATTGGGAACCTAATGATAATTTCATTTACACTAATAATTAGTTGACAAATTCTATGATGTTTTAAACAAATTCAATAAGCATATGCATTATTTGGGCATCTGACGAAAAAGTTTTTTTTTCAAACTCAGTCCTTTCAGCTTAAGTTTTTCATTACTTTAATTATTTTATGTGGCTGAAGTATCAGGATGATCCATTTGTTTATTAAATTTGTTTTTAAAAAAGTATAAAATTTATCAACTAATTATGAATGCTGCTAAAATAATCTGAATTTCCACATTAAAAAGATAGAAATTAAAGAAAGAAGAATTTTTCCGTCGACAGATTCCCCCGTAATGAATTTTTTAAATTAAAATTGTATTCAAAAAGTCATAAAATTGATCAATGAATGATAATTTTTTCTGAACTTATCATAAAGTTCCTAATTAAAAAAAATTGTTATAGAAAAAAACTAATTTTTCTTTCGTCAAATGCCTTATATATGCACTTGTTTAATTAAGTTGTTTAAAAACATTATAACTGAAAGGACAAGATTTGCAAAAAATGAATTGTTTTGCCGAAAGTGCCCGACTATGCCCAATTATGAATTTTTCTAAAATTATCATAAAGTTTCTAATTTAAAAAAATGAGATAGAAAAAAAATTTCTATCGAAAAATGCGAAAGGAATGCATTTGATTATAATATGAAAATTAAGAATCTCGTAAAGAAATTTCTTCATCATCTTATTATTTGTATGCACATTTTTTGCAATATAACCTTAGAAAGCGTAAAATTATGAAAAATCGTAAAAAACATTCTATCAACAAATAATTTGTTTATAATTTTTTTTTATTATATAATATTTGAAGATCTTTAACTAATGTTACTCTATACATCTTAGACGATTTCAACAACTTTCATAATATTGACGAGCTCTGGAAATGTCAAATAGAGAAATGGACATTATTTCGTCATATTTATTTATTTATATATAAATTTAAAGCCTAATTTAAAAATCAGGCTCGGCAACTCTCTTAGATATTTTATAAGCTTTTTCAAGTTTTTGTTGTCTAAATAGGTCATTATATATGGGCTATATGTTATTTTGAACCAAAAAAGTGTTTTTTTTTTCCCCCAGTGTGAACCTGGTTTATTCAGTAAAATTCCGGCACTGGTTTAATCAGTAACAATAAAATAACGTTTTTTCCTTACGAAATCTGTTTTCTACACAGGGAATAATAGATTTCCTTAACGTCTTTAGAAACTAGAGACAGATATGAATTAAAGATTTAATTTAAAGAAAATTTAATTCATACCTCCAACTAGGCTGTAAAGACGTTAAGAAATTCTGTTATGCTCTGATGATAATACAGATCTCTTGAAAAATTTGACTTGTAACACCTGGCATAATAATGCTTGTATTTCTGAACAAGGATTCTTCTCTCGATCTATCTAGTAGCTTAATGGGAAAGCGCCTGACCAGTAATCAGAAGTTCTGTTGTTCGATTTCTACCGTAGCGAAATAGAAGATCATGTTTCAGACAATAATATAGATTCCATGAAAAATTTGACTTGTAACACTTGGCATAATAATACGTGTATAACTCAAAAAGGAATCCTTTCTTGATCTCTTTAGTAGCTTAATGGGAAAGCCCCCGACCGGCAATCGGAAGTTCTGTTGTCTAATTTCTACGAGAGCGAAAGTAGAAGATCTTGTTTCAGATAAAATGTAATGTAACACATTTTTAATTCATAGCTCCATCTAGTCTGTAAAGACTAAAAAGAAAGTAAAGAAAGAAAGTAAGAAAGTAAAAAAGAAACAAACAAAACAAAAAACTGTAAAGAAAATCTGTTATTCTCAGATAATAATAAAGATTCCTTGAAAAAATGACTTGCAACACCTGGCATAATAATGCTCGTGTTTCTGAAAATGGATTCTTCTCTTGATATCTGTAGTAGCTTAATGGGAAAGCCCCCGACCGGCAATCGAAAGTTCTGTGTTTCGATTTCTAGGGGAGCGGAAGGAGAAGATCTTGTTTCAGAGAAAATTTAATCAAACAAATTTTTAATTCTTAGCCCCATCTTGTCTGTAAAGACTAGAAAGAAAGTAAAGAAAGAAAGTAAAAAAGTAAAAAAACTGTAAAGAAAGCCTGTTATTATTAGATAATAATACCGATTCCTTGAAAAAATTACTTGTAACACCTGGCCTAATAATGCTTACGATTGCACCAACAATCGTAAGTTCCGTCGTCCCATTCCCAGTGGAGGGAAGGAGGAGATCTTTTTCAGGAAAAATTTAATTTAAGAAATTTAATATTATTAATAGTATTTAATTTAAATAATGCTGGCGAGTTAAGGTTTTCCTGAAATTTTAAACTATTTGTCTAGTATCATTTGGAGTAAGTTATTAATAATCCAATTTGGCAGAAATAATAATTTGAATTAATTATTATTTTCTATAAAAAACATTCTTGTTTAAATAATTTAATAATTGTTATAACAATCTTCTCCTAGATAAGTTCTAGAAAGTTGCGTTTTCTTCTGAACTCTTAAACTTTTTGTCCACTTTTCACTTAGCAAACACATTAGCAAACAAGCTCATTTAAACAATTGATCATTTTTTGTAACAATCTTTTCTTAGATTAATATTAAAAAGTGGCTTTTTTTAAACCTTTAGTCTCTCTTTGAATTTTTTGTTATAAACAAATAATAAGGGAACCTCAAAAAGAATTATTTTTTAATAGTATTGTATTGGTATTGAAGCATGTTTCATGTAACTGTTTTTTTTTCAGAAAAATGTATTTTTCAAAAAAGAAAGAGATTGTCCCAAATACGATTTTCTCTAATGTTTATTTATTATTTGTTTATATCTAAGAATACAAATCAAAATTAAACATTTCAGAAAAAACCTCAATATGTTATCACCTTTCTAAGTGAAGATAGTTATAAAAAATAATTAATTGATTAAACAACTATTTTGGTTTCATTTCCAATAGTGTTTACTATACTGTAGGGAAAAAGTGGACACCTTTAAATTTCAGAAATAAAGCGCAACCATCTAGGTATTATTACCTCACTAAGTTAAACGTGGAAAAAATTTCACAAAAAACCGAAACTACCCAGCATTGCAATAGGAGAAGATACTTATAAACCATAATATTTAAAAAAAAATTATTTTTGCTACACTGAATTAAACATTAAAATAGTCCACGTTAAAAGGTGAAGAAAAGTTTACAATTTCGGAAAACCCCGCACTTTCTATAATTATTTAAAGACAATATTATTAACAATAATAATGAGTGGTTTAAATAATTATATTTGCTAGAATAAATCCCATATTACGCAACTCTAATTCGAAATTGAACGAAAAGTGAAATTTGCTTTAGCAACCCACAACTCTATATCACTGTTCTAAGAGAAAATTACTAAAAACAATAATAAATTATTATAAATGTATGTGGATTCTTTGTCTTTGTTGAGAATTAAGTTTTTTTAACTTAAATGTAACTATTCCATTTTTAGTTAGTTAAAAATTTATATTTTCCTTCTAAAAGTTGAACTCTTTTGTAAAAAATTCATTTTTTTTATTGAAATACCACTATTTGGTTAAAAAATTGAACTAGTTTTATGATTAAATTAGTTTAAAAGTATTAATTAAATTAATTCAAAATATTTCAAGAAATTTTTAAGAAATTAAAAACATGCCCAAGTGATCTAACAGCAATTGAAATATTTCTATTTATTACAAGGAATACCATCAGATTGAAAATAATTATGTGAGATGTCAGGGGATTTTATAATGCCTTACTGGATTTGAAATAACTTTAAATATTTAAAGAGATGTTTGAATATTTCAAGGTAAATCAAGGGAATATCAAAGGATTTTTCAAAATTTTGGATATTCTAAAAAATTCTAAGGAATTCTACGATACTCTAAAAGATTCGAAATGGTTTTTCAGGCATTTTAACGTATTTAATAAAATTACCGCAGACTTAAATAATTTTAAGGGATCTTAAAATCTATTAACATAAATTTTTTAGGATGTCAAGAAATATCGTCAGATATCGTGGAATTCCACATAATTTTTCATTTATTTTGAACTTATTATGAAGACTTACAGGGATTTAATTAGCTAAAGAATATACTTTCTTATTAATTGCTGTTTTACTAGGGGCTTTAAGGCCCTGTCCTCAGTTATCATTCAAAATTTAAAATTATAGTATCATTTATTCATTTTCCTAATTAAAAGACCAATAAATACGAAAAATGTAATTGATCACATGACAGACTGTCAAGTTCCCTTAAAAGATTTGAGCATAATTTTCAAAATTTATTTAAAGTGACGCTGCGATCGGAAATTCTGTTAAAAAATTGAAAATATTTTCTGAAACTTGCTTGTGCTTGGTTTCAATGTTTAAAAAAAATTCAAAAAGTGATTTCAAGTTTAAAATTTAAAATTCAATATTAGTTTCTTCTTGCCGCCAAGCTGCAATGGAAATTAACGAAAATTCAGCAGCTCTATTTAAGTCGCATTGCTGTTTACATTGCTCGAACTGCAAACATTTACGGAGTTCACGTAAATGGAATTTCAGAAATTTAGCTTGAAAATAAGTGGTTGGGTAAATTTGGGTTAAAATTCATTTTCCTGGCACTTGTTCCATTGTTGTCACGAATGCTTTAGTCGCTAGATTGTGTTAGTTCTAGTCGGTACTTTGTAGTGGTCCATAAATGGAAGCTAATTAAACATAGGTAGTTGGTTCACCTCAGTAATGACTCTAATTTTAATTAACGTACTGCCCGTTTACTGCCCGTCACTGGCGCAATATGCTTTGCGTATATCACTTGACATTCAAATCCATTTTGAAATAATTTTCAAAAGCTATCTATGACGTTATTGTTTCTCATTTGCAAATTCGAGTTGCTCAACTTTTTTCCGAAATTGAATGGAAATTATTTGCAAGTTCTTATTTTTGCACCCTACATTGTAAAAAAGTAAAAAAAAATGGTACCACTCAGCACGTTAAAATTACCAACCAAAAATTGGTGCAATTTTAATACACTGATTATAGGTTGAATACCACTTGCGTGCTAGACGGTCCAACAAGTCTTTCTGCTTGTGAATCTGTGACTTTCAGAATAGGTAATAAATGGACCTACTTTCAGTGTGTTAAGTTTTTTGACGCTGATAAAGGCACGGAAACTGTTACAAATAATTTTTTCAACGTAATCTTACATCCTGCAACTTGATAATTGATAACGCAGCGTACTTGCATAATTATTAACGTATTTGAAGTACAAGTAATTGTAAAGTTTCAAAGCTGCGGAAGATAATGAAAAAATGGTCAAACTACATTTATTTGTAAACAAGTGTTTCAGAACGGTATAAATGATGAAAAAATTTATTTTAAAAATTGATTAAAAAAACATAGTATACATACAAAAATGTAATAAATAGGATACATTGAGTTCAAGAAATAATAATCTTTTGAAGAGTTGAATAATTTTCTCAAATATTTATCCATAAATTGTGTTCAAAATCACTCGAAACCGTTAAAAGTAGAATTTCGAAAAATTATCTTTATCCAGTTGCCATTCTAATTTCTTCAAATGGTATCATTAAAAAATATACCCAATTCGATTTCCAGTGGAGCGAAAAGGGAAAGATCTTTTTTCAAGAAAAAATTTAATTTTAAATTTAAAAACGTTATTTTTCATCTAGTCTGATTAAGCCGTTAATTATTTGCTGTTCTTGAAGAGTCTTAACTGGATCGATATTGTAGACTTTTCGCCTCCATGGTTTTCAAGGGTTATCTACTCTCGGTAAAGTAACATTCGCTGACGATATAACAAATTCCTTTTAGATAATTACTTGTACCATTAACATCTAGCTAAAACTTAGCGTTATTTTTTTGAATTAAGGTTCTTATTCTGATCTCTCTAGTAGCTCAATGGAAAATCACATGCCCAGAAATTAGAAGTTTTGTGGTTCGATTCCCAGTGGAGAGAAAAGCGAATGATTTTTTTTTCAAGAAAACTTTGCATTGTAAACTGGAGCGCTTGACTCGGTTATTTAAAATTTCAACAAATAATTTTCGCCGTGTAGCCGGGGAGGTGAGGAGAGGGGAAAGTAGTGAATGAGACATTAAGTAAGAGTGAGAAGAATATATGAGTAAGGGAAAATGAGGAAAGAGGGTTTATAGAAAGTGAGGAGAGGGCAAGCAGAGGAAGTGAGGGAAAATGGGGGAAGGAGAAGTGGGGGAAGTAAGAAAATAGGTCCAGAGGAAAAAACGGGCACTGATAGGAAATAAGGTGCGGTAGAGAAGGAAAATAAAGAAAATAGTAGGAGGGCAGAATGATAAGTGTGGAAGAATCGAGACAGAGGAAGCAGGAGAAGTGGTAATTAAAAAGGGAGAAGAAGTAGGAAAACTAGGTAAGGTGAAAGGAACTTAGGTAAGGAGAATTAAGGGAAGTGATG
>JAWWLR010039240.1:0-10203 GCA_035041075.1 Acraspis erinacei | reverse complement strand
CCCGAATAGTAAATAGCTTTTACTCTTATATTTTTCCTCGGCATATGCTTATTGATATAGTTTCGCAAATTTTGTAAGTGACCTCATGATTTTAATAATCACTAGTTATTTAACCCTTTTTTGAATAGACATATATATCAATTAAAGGGCTATCTAAAAAGATTGCCATTGGGAAATAGTCTAATTTTACATTTGGGTTTTATTAAAATATGTCTAGTATGAAATAAACATTGGTACCCTAAATTTTGATGAATAAGAAGTCGTCGGTTAAATCAATTTGTTTCAATCGATTTACAAATATCTCGGTGATAACCAGAAAATTTTTTGCCCATCCTGTGGTTAAAATTTTATCCAAGCGCTAAACGAAATTTGAAGTTCATAGATTTTTTTTTATTTTTGGTGTTGTAGTTTGTCATGTTTTACTTGAAAATATGATATTATCGCAATTAATTGTGAACTTGATTCCATTCAGTTATATATTAAAATCCAAAGGTGGAAAGGGAAGGGCTCTGTGTTGAACAGACCTCATCGAATAATTAGAAATACTATCTCATTTTATGCTTCGTATCAAGGCTGATCAAAAGTATTTCTTTAATTTCATTTGCTTTTAATCTTTTCATTCTCGGAGAAAGTAGTGAATCATTGGACTTGCATGTTGGTGGCAATAGTCAGAACATGTTTGCTGGAATCCTAGGAGGTAACAGGCGTTGTGAGGGTTCAACCCACGGCGATAAAAATTAATTTCCACCATATTTGAGGGATCGGATGCAGTTAAATTGGAAAGGTGAGTTTAGGTTAGCATTGTATCGGAGGTGGGTTTGTAATCAGGAGTTTGGTCCATCAAGGGGTACAAGGGTGTTTCTCGTAGTGTTGGTTGATGTCAGAGGGGTGTCTGCAGGAGCATCCGCAGATGCTGTGAGAAGTGGAATAATGTGAAATAAAGAGAAAATTTGGGGCCATAAGCGGCAACAGTCTTGAGCGACATTTGTGGCTTTCAGAATATACTGCTGCTATCCAAGTTACCTGCGAAAGATCGAGGCGTGGGGTACTGGCAGTGTTGCTAGTGATTGAACAGGGAGGGTGGAAAGAGGCTTTAATAGTGCCACTGTATTAAAACAGTTAAAAGGATATGCAGGGAAAATATAGATGGATTACGCTAATGAATACGGCATAAAAACTATAGGCGGTCGCGTTGGTGGAGAGGCTGCGGAATGTTTTCGAGGGGAAAGGAATATTATCTCAGACATAGGTTGGCTTCACAGCGGTGAGGGCCACTATCGACAACATCTACGTTCTGCAACACATGTTGGATAGAAAATTTTTAAAAAGTGATCAAGAGTGTACATGTTATATCTGCATCTCAAATATGAGAAGATGCAGAAGTTGGGAGTGGAAACAGAGGAGATCGAGAGGGTGAGGGGTGTATATGAAGAGACGAAAGATAAGGCAAGAGGAGTGGAAGTCATTTCCAAGTGTTTCTGGATAGATAGGGGGTTGAGGCAAGGTTTGCCGCTTAGCCAAACGCTTCTTGCGATTTTAATAGCGGATACACAATAAATAAGCTAGCCTTCGCAGTGTTAGGAGGTATGAAGATGATTGTCAGGTGAATCTTTTTTTCATTAGTAACTACGTTTCTTCTGTTAAAGTTGTTGCAATTTATGGTCATTCTTTTCAAGTTTGGGAAAGCCGACTGTATGTAAGCTGATATTTCAAATTTTTAAAGGTTTAAGCAAGAATTCGTGTGGTATAGAAAGAAATGCTTGCTTGCAGTCAATGTATGTTATGTGCATGTGCAAGTTTATTTGATGTTGAAATGATTGTCTTGCGGCAACGGCTTTTATACTGTCTATAATCTGTAATGTCTCGCGAGTTTTGAATTCATCATTTTCTTCTCATGTTAGGATGACATTATCGTCACAGTAAGAATATAAAGCTGTAAGGCATTTATAAATTGTTAAAGTACGGACTAACTTCCGAAATTCAGAATGATTTTTAGCCTCATGTTTGTTAGGCAATATGTACGTGCTATCTTGGAGCTTAAATAAAAACATTGCCTCCAATAAATATAATATTAAAAAAAAGGCACCTAGCTTTTGACTGCTACAACTTTTTAGGCTGAATTCTCCATTAATTTATGAAATTTAATCCAAAAAATATCCTGAGAGTTAACAAATAGGAATCGAAAATAATAATAATAATGACAATTTTTATTTTCGTCAACTGACAATTTATGGAGTAGGTAAGATATAAAATTGTTCGCCCTCATTCACGTTCATGGCTTGTAGAGAAGAAAAAATTAAGGGTCCGCGCTCTAAACCTGTTAACTGTTTATGGCGTTTTATGAAAAATTCATGCTTTTTATTACAAAGGCTCAATTTACTCGTAGAATAGGCCAGAGAGTAACATGTCAGAGTTTGCCCAGTTACGTATATGTGTGTATCGAAAGTTTCTTGCGGCTACATTCTAGTCATCTTCGTTGTTGTCGTCTAGAGATCGCTGTAAAGACGAAGGCGATCGATGCGTCTCGATTACAATACCTCAACAAATTTTTGTAATAAAATATTTAAAATTTTGGCAAGCACATATATGTTCTGTTTGTAGATAACATATAGATAGCTTTCAGTTGTGATATAGAATTCGATTTGGATTAAAATTTTATAAAACTAACATCCATTATTTTTGTCTAGTAAATGTATGAAAAATATTTCACAGTTTAAAAAATAAATATTAAAAATTGCAAAAATAAGAATGATTTTCCTTCGCCATGTAAAACCTCAAAAACGTGTTTTATTTAAATGTACAAACCTACTTTTAATTAGTTGCAGTTCCACTGTAGCATACGCACATACTCTAACTCCGCCCCTAATACTTATTATATTTGTGTATTAAATTTTTAATTGATTTTTCATCCGAAGAGATGGAATTTCTTGGAGACAAGATTAGTTTTCTACCAGAAAAGTTGAATTATAAACACAAACTTACACTTTTCATAAAATTTGTTAATTTGGAATTGAGGAGGATACACTTTCATCCCACATTTCAATAGACACATTTTCTTTTAAGTTGAATCATTTTCCCCCAAGAAGATTAACTCTATTTTTAGTATAAAAAAAAAACTTGCAACCAAAACTTTAACGAAAAGCTTATGTTTGCTAACAAAACAAGATCATTTTGAACAAAATGGATGACTTATTAACAAGACAGATAAATTTTCAACAAAATAATTAAATACTCAATCGAATGATACAATTTTCAATAATGAAAGATGTATTATTAATCAGAAGTACAATACTGGACTCTTCCTGAAAAAATAAATAAATTTTAATTTAAAGTAGCTGGATTATCTTATTGGGTTCTCTTAATTTCATTCGTAATAATTAATAAGGTAGCTTGGATCAACATTGAAGTTCCTGAAGGTTATGAAATCTTAGTAAGATGCTTTTTGTTTCTGTTATTAGCGATAAGATTCCAAATATTGCGTCCAATAAAATTTAATTATTCTTTTACTAATTCTAAGTTATAGCACGAGTTAAATTTGAGACACAAGATGACAGTTAATTTTTTGGCGAAACATTTAGCACATGCATTCTTGGACCATTTCAGTTATACATATATGAGAAACTCGTGAATATTTACAAAGCTTCTTCAAGAGGGTGCTTAGTCAACGGCCTATTTGACCTTCTTTTTCGGTAAGTCAAATGATCCACTTTCCTTATAATTTCTAAGACAATGTTATCACACGTAATTATTTATTAAAAGTTAATTAAACGAATTCTGAACTACCAATAACCAGTGTAAATTATCTATAAGGTACGCAATATTTTCGACTAAACATTGTGAGAAATCTTGGAAAATAAAAAAGACTCTATTATGGGAAACAAATAATTTTTTATTTATTTAATGCACTGTACATAACTATGAGCATAAATTTGCAGAAATATACGAAATTACAGAATTTGAATTGCAAGCGGTAGGATTAGGATATTATTTATTCGTGCACTTTTGTTATTTATTAGATCGCATGGGCCATAAGATAATTAAAGGTTATTTAGCCTCAACTCTCTAGCATATTCTTCCCGTGTGGAAAAATTTCCTGGCAGTCTTGAACCATGCTAACGCCAGTACAGTTTTTATCACGTGAGTCTGTTCACATCATGCTAGCCTGGCGCAATCTTGGTGCTGTTTAGATTTACTATGGTTGTATCTTTGTCAAGTCAATCTGTAAATACCCAGTCTAGGGTTTAGGGAATATTGCGATACAGAAAATCTTGCAGAATTTTATTTTGGCACTAGACAGTATGTCTTTATGAAGTTATAAAGATAAATGCGTATATTACACGAAAGTAAATGATCATTTCAGTAGTTTTGATATATAATTACTTTATGAATTATAAGCAAAAATTGCATATTTGATTTGATTTTTAAGAAAAATGGTTTCAAATTAAAATTGAAGGTTAGGTTGTGCTGCGCGCGTACCTTAGACACATTACGTAAAATCTAGTATTCGTAAGTTGAAAATAATTTTATATCACCATGACATTGTACAATTTTAACTTCCACTTGGAAAAAAATCACAAAAGCGGAATTTATTACGCACAAAAAAATTATTTTCGTGAAATTATCTGTGACAGAAAATTGTATTTCCTACTTAGGAATCGATTTTACCGATGGAGTGAAACGTCTGCACATTTAAATGATTGACTTGTTGATATTTTGTGCATAGCCGATAACGTATGTCGTACAGTGAACATTATATAGTGAAAAAAAATCACGGAAATAAAAATATTGATATATATGAAAAAATCGTAAGTATTGTTTAATTTCTTTGTTGAGTACTCTTTTTCTGAAACTTATATGACGAATTGTCAAAAAAATGCACTTGATCAAATACTTTTCCTAATAACCTCAAAAACTAGTATAAAAAAAAGGAAAATATTTCCGAAAAATTGATTGGAAAATGATATTTTGTTGATCTGTTCTTAAGTCTGATTTCTGAAAATATTTAATAGTAATGTTATCATTATTGTCGTAAGTCTATTTGATAAAATAAAATTTTTCACGTTAAAAATGTTATCGGAGCAAGAAGTATTTCAGAATCACTGAATAATAATTAATTAAATTCTGCTAATTCCTTCATAAATGTGATGCCCAGAAATAAGAGAACTGTTATTTACTATTATTTTTATTTTTTGTAAATGACAGTTGTACAAATAAATGTACTTCATGAAATATATTTCTTATAACCTTAAAAACTAGTATGAAATAACGAAATGCTTCAAAATAACTACTATTGACGAATAATAATATTCTGTCAATTTCTTTGCCAATCTAATGTATAAACGTAAGTAATTGTTATTTCACCATTATTTTTATAAATAAATTTCTTTTAAAAGATACATTTCGTTACTTTAAAACATAAGATCAGAGCGAGAAGTATTTCAAAATAACTGATTACGATAATCTGATGATAATCTGCCAAATTTTAAAAATAAATTTGAAACCTAGAAACAAGAAAATTGTTATTATTATTTTATTATTATTTTTATAAATAAATGTATTTAAAAAAATAAATGTTGTACCTTTTAAAAATAAGATCGGAGCAAGGAGTATTTCAAACCTATTGATTATTAAATGATTACATTCTGATAATTTTTGTTATAAATCGAATGCCTGAAAATAATAAATTGTTATATAACGACTTTTCAATTATTTTTAGATAGTAACTGTCCTGTGTGGTCCTGTCTGTTTTGATGTAGTCTCCGGGCGGGCGTAGTCGCTTGCTTAGGCTACAAGAGTTTGGGAGTAAAGAGTGAATAATTTAATTTACCAGGTGAATATATGTATACATAACTTTTTTAAATGGATTATCCGAAAGGTGCGCACGTAGATATTTTTTTAGTTTTATTTATCTTAATGATCGTGACATTTTTTCTAACAGAATTGAAAGTTAGTTCCAATCAGTTTCTACATGTAATATTTTATATCTTTTAAAAGATCCAAAATAATGGAAAACATAAATCGCAAACGAAAATTAACAGTCGCTCGAGTAAGGAAGTTTAGAGCTCTGGCAAACGCTGAAAATGTACGGAATACACCCGTTGTTAATTCATCAACATCTAGCTCAGAGTCGGAAGGTAAAACATTATTTCATTATAATCTACCCTATCGAAAAATCCTCTTGATGTTTTCGAACAAAAAAAACGCAAGGAAATACGCCAGAATTTTCCAATTTTTTCCAGGAAATAAACAAGAATCAATCGACTGACTCGCGGATTTCCATTAGGAATCTAAAAATTTTTTCGAATTTTTTTGTATTTTCCTTGTCTGAAAATAAAATGAGGATTTTTTAAAGAATTTTTGAATAGGGTTTATACTTATGTTTTATTTTGCTAAAAATTAAATAGAAACTTAATTTAATGAAACCTGTGACGTTTGAAAGAAATAATATCCAGCAAATGTTTTTGTATTACACAAATCTTTTAATTTCTAGAATTTTTAAATTCCCTGAAGAAAAGTTATTTTCCTAGATCTATGAAAATATCTTGACTTATATGTTTCCAATTCTCTTTCCAAAAATGTCCCAAGGAATAATTTTTTCGCAAGATACTTGTAAAATTAGATCAAGATAAGATATTTACGCTGAATTTAAATTAAAATATTAAACTGGGCTTGTCAATTATACAGATTAATTATTTCTGTTAAGAAAACATTTATTATTAGCAAATAAAATTCTTTCTTATGATTCAAATTTTGCTTATAACAGTGACTTTTGAAAACGTTGGTGCCGAAGATGAACAAGGGATCAGAACAAATGAATCCGTAACTTCAGATCCTAGTATGATGGAAATGGATTCTGAAAGTGACGAAAATAACTCTATACAAAGGAATATACCGTCACCTAATGCTTATTTAGGAAGCGCAGAAGGGAACACGAATGGATCTCCTGAACCGAGTGTGCCATCAAATTCTGCGAATTTTGGAACCGAAGAGCAGAACGCGATTGATGAACGACAAAGTGAAGTCTCTTCGAATTCGTCTACGGAAAGCAGAGAAGAAGACACAGATGAAGTACAGGAGGAACACGTTGATGAAAGTAGATTGATTACTAGTGACTCTGATAGTGAAGAAGGCGAAAATGAAGACCCTGGGGACATTCAACGTTTACGCACTTGGGCAATCAAAAATAAAATAGATCAATCTCATGTAGATGAAATGCTACAAATTCTGAGAGCCAGATTATTACCAGATCTATACCCAAAAGTGCGAAAACGTTCCTAAACACAAAGTACACAATTGAACCAATGGAAGCAAACGATGGTTCTGAAGGAGGATTTGTGTATTTTGGAATTAAAAAAGGGTTAGACGCTTGTATTGATCCTGAAGTGCACGTATGCGACATCATTGATTTGAAATTTTCCGTGGATGGTCTTCCGGTTAATCAATCAGGCGGCGATGATCAACTTTGGCCCCATCTATGCCAAGTGCATTTTAATCCGGACATTTATAAACCATTTCCAGTTTCGATTTTTTGTAGAAAATCAAAGCCAGGAAGTAACTAGTTGTATTTCGAAAAATCCGTTGAGGAAATCAACGAACTGCTAAGAAATGGAATAATAATAGAGGGAAAACAGTATGCTGTAAGTGTAAAATGTTTTGTTTGCGACACTCCAGCGAGAGCGTTCTGTAAAAATACGGTTTACCATGGTGCAAAAAATGCTTGTGAGAGATGTACGGTAGATGGTATAAAAGGAAGCTTGCCCAGGACTGTTTATCAATTAATAGATTGCCCTGAAAGGTCAGACGAAAGTTTTAGGAACCAGACGCAACCGGATCATCATCACGGACAAACGCACCTTTTGAATATACATCCTGCAATCGATATGATCTTTTCGTTTGTATTAGACTTCATGCACTTGTATTGTCTGGGGATTATGAAAAAATTGATTGAATTGAAGCTTACTGGTGACCTGAATGTAAGATTAGGTCCCAGAATGAGAGAGGTTCTATCAGATCGCATGGAGCTTCTGAAGTCGCAAGTTCCGTGTGAGTTTCATCAACGAAAACCGAAATCTACTAAAAAGTTTTCCAATTTCAAAGCCACTCAATTTCGCTTTTTTACGCTGTACTGCGGACCAATTGTACTCATAAACGTTCTGCCACGAATACTATATAAACATTTTTTACTTTTCCACGTGGCTTGTAGAATTTTATGTGCTAATAGTATTATATTTGCATTACATTTAATGCATACGTTAAAGAGTATTTAGTAGCGTTTTTCAAAGGCTTTAAAGTTTTTTTATTGGATTAAGACACAAGTACTAATTGCTCATCACTTAATTCATTTAGCAGATGATGTCATGAAGATGGGATGCAGCTTAAGTAGAATCTCAGCTTTCGTATTTGAGAATTTCTTAGGAAAACTAAAAGAAAAGTTGAGAACTCCGTACAGGTTGCTAGCCCACATATGCAGAAGGCTACAAGAAGAAAGTTCGATACTGGAGCAAAAACCCAAGCTATCTCCTAATGTAGAGATTTTGAAAGAAAGGGCGAACAGTATTTTAAAAATCAAGATTAGAGAAAGTACAATTTGCACTACAAATGAAACTGATAACACAATTCTTTTAGCGAATGACGAGATTCTAAAAGTAGTAAAAGTAGTCGGAACTGTGGAAAATCTTGAAATGCAAGGATATGTTTATCGAAAAAGAAAACCAATCTTTTAGTTATCCTCTTGATTCATCGTTGCTGCACATGTGGGAAATTCATGGAACACCTTAAGCTGGATTGAAAACGTTCCCTGTAACATCGATAAAAACTAAATTGGTGAAAATGTCAGTCACAATCAAAGCAGAAGGAAGCAAACACTTTTACGTTGTACCTATTCTTCACAACGATTAATAGATATATGTACAAGTTTGAAATGGCTCACTTGAAATTTGTTGTAATTTGATATTGAATTTGCCCTAAATAAACTAAAAAAGACCTTACTTTAATTGTTTATTAATCATATGTGAATACGTGTCAAATGTATGTAATTATTAATAAAAATAATCAGAGATTGAAAGCATTTTCATACATGCATATGAAAATATTAACATTTTTTGTAGAAATTGCGAAAATCAATTTCATGTAAAAATTTGAATTTTTGGAGATTCATATTTTTAATAAAACGCTATTGTTAATAGTAGATTTTTATTATATATATATATATATATATATATATATATATGAATTTTCACAAATACAAAGTACAAAAGTGCCATTTTTTTCTGTTGGGAAAAAATTGGCGCTGGCAGAGATCATAAAAGGTGCGATTTCACAGGACAGATATAATTACATACTTTTACCCCTAAACATTTTTCGTATAGAATTCATAAATTCTATAACCTTTAGCATAAAAGAAGGAAATAAACTATGAATATCAGATAGAAAATCTAAAAACGGCTTACTAGAAAATATATAAAAAATAATAGTACTTTTAGATACGTGTGTGAGAGGTGATTATTTAGCGCACGAGACGTTTTTCGCACGAGCGAAACGAGTGAGAAAAGTCGAGTGTGCTAAAAATCACCTTTCACACAAGTATCAAACAGTATTTTATACCACAAAAGCAGAAAAATTATGTCAAAGATGTTATTTTGAGGTTAGTGTGGCATAAAGACCATTTTTTTTACATCTGACGAAATCAGGAAAGTCTTTTCACTCACAGAAACAAACTGCTACGATATGCAGGCGGAAGAATAAACTTTGTATGAAAGGTCCAAATATATATGATAAGAAAAATATTTAGTTGAATTTTCAATTTTTAATATCGGAGCGAAAGTTGACCTAACCCGATATTGCATGTTGTTACTTGATTCTAATTGAAGTTTTTTCAAGAACATTACGTGTCAGTTACGAGTTACTTCATGCTGCCAATCGTCTGTAGCAGTTTTTGGTAATATAGTGTTAGAGTTTCTGAAAGACATGTTGCCAGCAGTGGCGAACCGCGATGCTGTTCAAGTTTACAGAGGTTTGAGACAGAAGGCAAGAAAAGCCGAAGAGAACAAAGGGCTCGTGCTTTCAACTTTACAAGTTCAGGGAATTTATAGATATAAATCGATTAATATTTATTTAAAAGTGCTGATGAGAATACTAGTTTCTCTCGATTTGCATTTTTTTGCTGATCTTCTGAAATTTATTAGCAGTTCAAAAGGTATGTGC
>JAWWLR010039228.1:0-10203 GCA_035041075.1 Acraspis erinacei | reverse complement strand
ACTACGACGCGTTCCGGAAATATTTTTGAGAAAATTACCAAAAACAGTTTTTTAATAGACTGACCTACCCGATTAGGTTTTAGAGGTAAATGCTTAGGAGCAAAGCTGAACTAGAGAGAGTTCAGTGAATCTTACAAAAAAGGGAATCTCGTATCTCCAATGGGTGGAGACTTATCACTTTTTATAGAAACTTTAATTCTTCACAGATGGCGCAGAAAGTTTAAATTTGAAAGTTTGTATCTGTACTTTAGAAGCTGCTAATTTTACAGAAAAATGTGATAATTACAGACGATGCAATTTCGAGTTATTCTAGAACAATACCGATGATCGAGCCTCAATAGATTATCAACATTTTGTAGACAAACTCATATTTTTTCAGCCAACTTTCAAATTCCGAACTTAGATTCGGATTCAGCGGCTAGAACTAAATAAGAATTGACTGGATAGAAAACATTTTTTTACAGAGTTGTCTGTCTCTAATATGTAAGTACGATAAATTCTTAAAGCCCAGCTATTTTCGACAAAAACTCTAAAAGTTAGGGCATTTCGCTCTGCAATACAAAAAAATATGCGAAGATAAAAATTATGACATTAAAAAAAGATGTACAAGTTTTTTTTCTCTCACTTGGTGATAGAATGCTCAGTTTTTTGTTCTATTTGGAATAAATAACATTGAAAATAAAAAAAAATGAAATTTTTAAACAATTCACACGAACTACGAAAACAGTAGGATGAAAAACTTCTAATCGTTCTTTTTGAAGAGAAATGTGTAGAAAATGTTTTTGTTAAAGTACAAGGAGCTTTAGCAATAAAGAATTCACAATTTTTCAACTTTTACAAAAATTACTACTTCTTGTAGCAGAATATCGAGATTGAATTCACAGATAGTCGATGAACCCACGAACTCCTGAATTTTCCTCTATGATTTCGAATTTGGACCACTGTTGCATTATACGACTTGCGCCCTGTTTGCGCTGCCGTTCGACTGGTGGCAATTTACGAACGATTTCTTACATTTCGTACAATTTGTCGGAAAGCGCAGAAAGGGAGAAATAATACAGCAAAAGGTAAGGATAAAATAAAACATTTACTGGTATGTGAATATATTACATGTGCATAGATTACATGAATATATTACAATATATTACTACTCAAATGAGTTAGTACCAATTGAAAAACTTCGTTATAATCCATTAGTATATATCTGCAAGTACTGATTGCAAAAATTACTTTATTGAATTATAATTTAATTTTCGATCAAAAAATGTAAACTGGTCATCTTTGTCAAGTTTTGGTTAACGTAAGTTGTATAAAGGCAAAATTGTCATGAAATATTTATTAGCATGTCTGGCCGTTATTTCCACAACTTGACCAATCTTCCTCTACCACATAGTTTATCTGGTTATCTTTAAGAAATTGTACAACGTCCGCGACAACCTCATCGGGTAGCTTTTTCTCTCTTCCCAATATTAAAATATTAGTTATTCTGAAAGAAAATGAATACTTTTAGCTTACTGTGACCTGTGTGCACTTTTTTGACGTAAGAATGAACAAAAATAAAATTTGAATTTTTTATGAATATTTCCTAATATTTCTCATGATTCTATATAAGTAATAATTAGTCCATATCTTACCCGCCACCTGATTGCTCAGAGCAAGTTAATATGATAGCCACTTTTTCATAGTCTGTATATAAAATCTGATGTTCTACATAATCGGAACCATCGTACTCTACATAATATACTGATTCATCGCCAATGAACACCGCAACGCCCTCCGATGATACTTCTATGTTGTCTCTGAGATTTGCAAAAAATGACAAAATAGTATATCAGATATGAGTCAATATTTTATCAAGATATGGATTCTGAATTCAGGAGATAGTGTTCATCAATTAAGAAATATATTGTCTGAGATAACCATAAAAATGTCGTTTAATTTAATTTAAAACCAATTTTTTTTAAGCTTATTATCTCTTCCATTGACTTTATGAAATAGTTTTTTTCTTACTCCGTTTCTGTTAGGTTAAGTACAACATCAAATGAATCACAGTTGTTCGGCGTCCAGCTTTGACTAATGCAAGATTGTAGCGCATTATCAGGATAAATATATTTCCATGTTACGAACCAGTTTCCTACATACTACATAAAAATGTTGATCATGTACAAATTAGGCATTTTTCAAACCCATTAAGAAAAAATTTATTTGTCTAAAAGATAGAAATTGAGTTTAGAGATGTAACTTAAATGTTGAATTTTAAATTAAAATTATCTTATTCCTCCTTAGTCCGCAAAATTGATATAATGATCGCGAAAGTTTCACGAAATAGAGACTTCCCTTTCCTTTGCCAATAATTTCTAAAACAGTGAAAAGCTCATTCTATAGTTAGATTTCCTCTTTAAATTATCTTTGAGACAAACTCATTTCTGTCAAATTCTTCTTCATTTTGATTCAACTTACTCTTAACGGATCAAAATTCACCATTACTTCCACATTTGGACAAGGTATAATATCCGGAGGATTTGATGCAAATGCTGTAGCGCATAGTAGAACGAGGCCTCCCAGTTGAATCATTTTTTTTACCTGAATAAGATTACAAATTAATAAGTAAGGAATATGTAATAAATCATAAATTTAATTTTTTCTTGACACTTAGTCTGGATGTTATAAAAATAGAGTATAAACTGATATTCTTCCCACAAAAACTGAAGTATGAATCATCGAAAAATTGGATTGTTCACTTTATTATTAAAACTAGAGGACCGGATCGCAATCTTCTAGCATTTATAAATTTAGAGACTTTCAGGGTTGAATTTTTTTTTATTGTCATAATACGTGATCTTTACAAATAAGTTTTAAAAAATCTCCTAAAATCTTGAACTCATTTGAAAGAAAATACAAATAAGCACCCATGCCATTTTCATTTTTATATTTATTTTCTATTTTGCATTTGAAAGGTATTGGTTTAAACTTTAAAACCACGTTGGTTTGTTTAAATAGATGAATTTTTTGCAGAGATAAATATACTTTTATTTCGACCAATTTCGGTCAGGGTGGACAATACTTGTTGACCGAGAGAATATACTAAACAAATTCTAAGAAAAAGCATTAATAAAATGAATAAATTAAAAATTTGAAAATAAATATACATATTTAAAACTTTAAAAATATGAAAAAACTCGCGGTTATACGTGATCTTCACAAATAAGTTTTAAAAAATCTACTAAAATAATTTCTATAACGAAAATAAGTGAATGAGTCATATAAAATAAATTAAAAATTTGAAGAAATATCAATATAAAAAAATGGAAAAACTCTTGGTCATAAATGATGTTCACAAATAATAGACATGACAATTCTAGTAAAAAAATGTCTACAAACAATAATTTTAAAATTTGAAAGAACTCGAGGCTATACGTGATTTTCACAAATAATAAAAAAAAAACTGTACAAAAAATTTCTACAATAGAAAATAAATAAGTTATGAGAAGAACCAAAAAATGAAAAAAATGCCGAAATTGTGTTCTTTACAAGCATATAAATCGAAGCGTATTCTCATAAAATCTCCTAATTAAGGAATTTATGACTATCCAAAATTAAAATATTTATACACAATAAAGCTGAAAACTCCCGATGACGCGAACATAAACAAAGTGATTTAAGAGCAAAACAAATATTCAAAATAATTAACAATGCTAAAATAAATAAACAGTTCTGGTATCCTTGATATTCAGTAAAACTAAACGAAAGTGAACATTTTAAGCAAAACAACGCGCGAATTTAAAAAAAGGTCAGCAAAAGAAGAACGTTGATTTATGAAAGCCTATAATATAATATAAAATAATATAATGAGTGCTAATTTTAGTCAATATTTATCTTTTTGGTCGATAAATTCTCTTGACCGTTGAAGATGTATCTTTTCCAGTTTAAATTTTAACTAGTTTGTTGAAAATGTATATATTTCATAAAACAATTTTATTTTTCAATGAAAATTCCATCTTCTTTGTATATAATTTGTCTTTTTGTGAAAATATCAACTGCTTCTTTAAATATTTATAAATTTTATTGAAAATTCAATACTTTTACTCTTGCAATTTGCATTTCTGCTGGAATTTCCTCGAGGTAGTAACAGATCTGGGCTTTCATTTTTTTAATACAAACTTCTCTTTCGCAAGATTATTACTATGCCTGCCTTATTAAAAATGTAAATATTAGTATATTTACCAGTAAAATTGAAGAAAATCGCTCAAGCACAGGTCGGATGAGGATACTGGTTGATGGAGATTTCAAAATTTGTATACACAAATTCAATTATCTGCAAAAAGATCAAAAGTATATAGCTTCCGATATATATGATCTTTTTCTAATTTGTGCTAATGCGCCTCTTAGATGTTAGAGTATTCTTCTTCACTTGCTGCTTTTGATCAAAAACAGAAGGAAATGTTTCTTATATAGTGCAAAACTAACAAAATAATACTAAAAAATTTTATGATCGCTGGAATAGATTTATCAATTTTTTTATTATTCATACATTTTTTAGCAATAAACAGTTTCATTGCACATTAAGTTTTATTGCAACATTGAAAAAAATTTAATCTCACAATTTAAAAAAAATAATCAATCTCACGACTTGTAGAGGGATTGGGAACTTTGAAATAAAAAATTCATACATTTTTTTATTACGCATGTATTTTCCGGAAGTTAACAGTTTTATTTTGCATTAAAATTTTATTGAAAAAATAAAATGTTCCGTCGCAGCAAGTTTGAAGATTATCAAACTCACGACTTGTAGAGATAATGGGAACTTTCGAAATAAAATTTGTTTCACTACCAATGTATTTTCAGGAAGTTAACAGGTTTATTGTCAATTAAAATTTTATAGCAAAAAATAAAGTCTTCTGTAACAGAAGGTTAAAAAATTATGAAACTCACGACTTGTAGATAGATAGGGACATTTTTCAATAAAAAATGCATACATTTTTTTTTTATGATGCCTGTGTTTTTAGGAAGTAAACAGTTTTATTGCGTATTAAAATTTTATGTAAAATGCAAATTATTCGGTTCAAGCAAGTTTTAAGATTATCAAACTCAAGACTTGTCGAGAGATAAGGAACTGTTTAAATAAAAAATTTTTAAAAATGTTGTAAGTCCTAGGTATTTTCAGGATGTAATGAGTTTTATTCTGTTTTAAAATTGTATTGCACAAAATAAAGTATTTTGTCAAGACAAGTTATAAAATTACAAAACTGACGACAAGGAGAGAGATTTTTGGAATGAATCAACAATATAAAAATGTTTACTGTAACTTTTTATTTACGCTGAGAGAATCCTGATAAAAAATCCAAGTTTTATAAAAAATACTACGACGCGTTCCGGAAATATTTTTGAGAAAATTACCAAAAACAGTTTTTGCAGAGACTGAGCCGCCCCCCTAGGTTTTATAGCAAAATTCTTAGGAGCAATGCTGAACTAGAGAGAGTTCAGAGAATCTTACAAAAAAGAGAATCTCCTTTCTGTAATGGATGGCGACTTATGATTCTTTAAAGAAACTTTATTTGTTCAAAGATGGGGCAGAAAATTTCAATTTGAAATTTTGTATCTGTACTTTAGAACCTGCTAATTTCACAAAAAATGTTCTAATTAAAGTCGATGCAATTTCGATTTATTCTAGAAAAATACCAATGACCTAGCCTCCATTGATTATCAACATTTTGTACAAAAAATTATATTTTTTGATCGAACTTTCAAATTCCGACTTCAGATTCAGATCCAGCTGCTCAAACGAAATAGGAATTGACTGTATAGAAAAAAGAAATTTACGAAAGTGTCTGTCTGTAATATGTAGGAACGATAAATTCTCAAAGAATAGCTATTTTGGATAAAGACACAAAAAGTTAGGGCATTTCACTATGCAAGATAAACAAATGTGAGAAGATAAAAATTACGAAATTTCAAAGAGATCTACAAGTTTGTTGTTTATCACTTTTTGATTATATGCGTAATTTTTGTTCTATTTGTAATAAATGATATTGAAAATAAAACAAATCAAATTTTTGGAAAATTCACACCAACTACGAAAAAAGCAGAATGAAAAAAGTTGTTTACCCAAAATGAGATAGAAACTCTTTATCAATAATTTTTTTATAGCAAATGTAGTTCTTGTTTCAATAGTGAACAATGAACTACACATAACATTTTTTAAATGAATGACACAAGTTACAATAAAATAATAATTAACTAATTTTTTACTTTTAAAATAAATCTTAAAATTTACTTTTAATCATTCTTTCTGAAGAGAAATGTGTAGAGAATGTTTTTATTAAAGCCAGAGGAGTTTTAGCAAGACAGAATTAACAATTTTTCAACTTTGGCAAAAATACTACTTTTGATTGATATTTCATAGTAAAGTTTCTTTTGCTCGTGTTAAATATGAATATTTATTGTGATAAATATGTTTGGCTTATTTTTCTTGTTATACGTGATCTTTAAAATAATAAGCAAGAAATTGTAATAAAGAAATTTTGACAAAAAATAAATAAATAGTTGAAAATTTGAGAAGAAACTCTCGGTTATACCGGAATTGCACAAATAATGAAACAAAATTCTACGAAATTAATTTATACCAAGAATATAAATACATAATACAAAATTAATTAAACGAAAATTTGACGAATATATATATATATATATATATATATATATATATATCAAAACAAATTGCTTAATCTAAAAAAACTCAGGGTGGATGGAAGATGCCATTGAACCAGATGAGCATTAAGATAGGGAATATAAAATTTTTGTAAATTTATCTTTTGCTAATACATTATTCGAATATTTGAAATCTGCGAATTATGACGATTCCAACGACATTTTCTTTTCTTGATAGATTGAAAATGATAGAAAAAGTATTCAAGTTTACTTCAAATCTTATTGAGAATATTTCAATATGTTTTACTCAAATGCTCGATTATTTCCTACATTTTTTGAAAATCCTGAAAAATTGAGAAAATGGCCTATCCAATCTTTTCTAGTTAAAAATTAAATCTTAATAATGCATTCAAAATGTTAAAAGCTTTAATAATAATTGGGTTTATTTTTTTTCAAAATTAATCTTTTTTACCGAAATATGGTAGTATTCCATGTTTGGTTGAAAATTCCTACATTCCTTTCTTCTAGCAGAATATTAATCTTCTTCTTGACTTCTATAATGCCCTTTCCATATAATTATAAATAAAAGCAAAGTAGAAACACTTGAGATTGAATTCACCGATAGTTTATGAATATGTTTGACTATTTTGTATTTTTAACGCTTTTTTCACTCATAAATAAAATATTTTGACATGTCGATGGACCCGCAAACTCCTGAATTTTCTTGTCTGATTTTGAATTTGGACCACTTTTGCATTATGCGAATTGTGCCCTGTTGGCCCTGCCGTTCGATTGGTAGGCATTTAAAAACTATTTCTTACATTTTGAAAAAGTTTTTGGGTAGCGCATTTACTGGCATGTGAAAATATTACATATAACTACTCAAATGAGTTAGTACCAAGTGAAAAACTTCGTTATATTTCATTAGTAGAAATCTGAAAGTATCGATTGTAAAAAATTCTATATTGAATTATAATTTAATTTTCGATTACAAAATTTAAACAGGTCATTTTTATCAAGTCTTGGCTAATGCAAGTTGGATAAAGGTAAAATCGTCATGAAAAATTTATTAGCATGTCTTGCTCTTATCTCGACAACTTGTCCAATCTTCCTCTACCACATCGTTTAGCCCTTTAACGATACGAAATTGTATAGCCTACACGTAAACCTGATTTTGTAGATTTTTCTCTCTTCCCAAAATTAAAATATTAGTTATTCTGAAAGAATATGAATACTTTTAGCTTCCTGTGGCCTGTAAGTACTGTTTTGCCGAAAAAATGAACTACAATAAAATTGGAATTTTTATAACTATTTAGTAATATTGTCAACTGCTATATCACCGGAAGTGGATTTGGCGGCCCAATGATCATAGTCTGTATGTAAAATCCAATATATTTTGCTTCATTTTCAATGAATGTCGCAACTCCATCAAATCATAGTTATCTGCTGGTTCTGAGATTTATATAATGTGACAAAGTAGTATATCAGCTAAGAGTCAATATTTTAACCAGATCTGGATTCTGGATTCGGAAGATGGTGTGCATCAATTAATAAAAAATATTTTCTGAGATAACCATAGGTTACAAATATTATTTTTATAAGAATGCTGTTCACTTTAATTTAAAACCAATTTCTATAAGATTATTATCTCTTCTATTTAGTTTATGAAATAGCATTTTTCTTACGTCACATATGTTAGGTTAAGTACAACATCAAGTGAACCATATTCGTTCGGTGTCCCGCTTTAACTAATGCAAGTTTCTAGTAAATTATCAGGATAAGTATATTTCGCTACAAGTACCAGGTTCCTTGATCCTACATAGAAAAATTTTATCATGTACAAATTAAACATTTTTCAAATCGATTTGGAAAAAAATTTATTTGTCTCAAAGATACAAATTGAGTTTGGTGATTTGAATGAACTGTTGAGTCTATATTAAAATTATCGTATTCCTCCTTAGTCCGCAAAATTGGTATAATTATCGCGAGAGTTTCATAAAATAGAAAATTCCCTTTCCTTTGCCAATAATTTCTAAAACAGTGAAAATATCATTTTAAAGTTAGATTTCCTCTTTAAATTATCTTTAAGCCAAACTCATTTCTGTCAAATTCTTCTTAATTTTGATTTATATTCACGCTTGTCGGATCAGAATTCTCCATTACTTCCACATTTGGATAAGGTTTCAAATACGAAGGATATAATGCAAATGCTGTAGCGCATAGTAGAACGAAACCTCCCAGTTGAATTATTTTTTTCCCTGAATAAGATTACAAATTAATAAGCCAGGAATATTTAATAAATTAATAATTTAATTTTTTCTTGAAACTTACTTTGGCTGTTATAAAAATAGGGTATAAGCTGATATTCTTGCCACAAAAACTGAAGTATGAATCATCGAAAAAGTGGATTCTTCAATTTACTATGAAAACTAGAGGACGGGATCGCAATCTTCTAGCATGCATAAATTTCGAGATTTTCAGGGTTCAATTTTTTTTAATGTCATAATACGTGATCTTTACAAATAGGTTTTAAAAAATCTCCTAAAATAATTTTTACCACGAAAATAAGTTATTAACAATAATTTAAAAATATGAAAGAACGCGACGCTATACGTGATTTTCACAAATAATAAACAAAAAATTCTTCAAAAAATATCTCCAACAGAATAATAAGTTATATTATAAGTTATTATAATAATAATAAGTTACGAGAAGAACGTTGATTTTTCAAAGCCTTACAAGATTGTCATGACAAGTTTTTGAATTTTTGAGAGGATTTTTTATTTTGTCTGAATTGCAAAAAACGGCATTCAAAATAAAACAAAATAATCTTATGAAAAGTGGAAGTTAATAGCTAAAGTAGTTTGCTAACAATTGATTTTTTGTGATTGACGAGTGATAATTGTAGTCAATATTTATCTTTTTGGTAGATAAATTGTCTTGGCGGTTGAAGATGTATCTTTTTCAGTTTAAATCTTAACAAGTTTGTTGAGAATGTATATATTTAATTTAAAATTTTTATTTTTCGATGAAAATTCCATCTTCTTTGAATATAATTTGTCTGCTTGTGAAAATATCAACTGCTTCTTTAAATATTTATCAATTTTATTGAAAATACAATACTTTTACTCGTGCAGTTTGCATTTCTGCGGGAGAGGATACTGATTAATGTAGATTTCCAAATTTTGTATACACAAATTCACTTATCTGCAAAAAATATCAAAATTATATAGCTTCCGATATTTAGCATCTTCTTTTTTTCATTTGTACTTATATACACAGTATGTGTATTTCTTTATTACACAGATGTCTCGCCAATATAGAAAAATTTAATATGATTAACTTCGTTAAAGAAACGCACCTCTTAGATTTTAGAGTATTCCTTTTCGCCTGCTGCTCTTGATCAGAAACTGAAGAAAATGTTTCTTATATAGTGCAAAAATAAAAAAATAATACTAAAAATTTTTAATACCGTTGGAATAGATTGATCAATTTTTGTATTATTCATACATTTTGTTAGCACTAAACAGTTTTTTGCACTCGCTAAATCTAGCT
>JAWWLR010039171.1:0-10205 GCA_035041075.1 Acraspis erinacei | reverse complement strand
CCGTTTTGCGGGGAAGTTTAATAACGTTCTTTCATTTGAAGAAAACGGCTGCTGAAAGTTATAGATTATTGGTTGAAACTTACGGAGAAAATGTTATAACCCACAAAACTTGTTAATGATGGTTTAAACGGCTTTAAACTGGTGACTTCGATATAGAAGACAAGAAGCATCCATTTTAGCCCAAAAAGTTTGAAGATGAAGATTTGCTAGCTTTATTGGATGAAGACTCAAGGGAAATGTTGAAGCAAATGGCAAATGCATTGAGTGTTGCTTAATCCACCATTTTCGAACGTAAAACACGCATTGAGAAAGGTCCTGAAGGTAGGGAAATGTCTTCCATATCAATTAAAAGATTTGACATTGATAGGCGAAAAACCATTTGTGAAATTTTGCTAGCCAGACAGAAGAGAAAAGGTTTCTTGCATCGAATTGTGACAGGCGATGAAAAGTGGATCTATTTTGACAACTCAAAGTGAGGAAAATCATAGGTAGACCCAGGCCAGCCTTCAACGTCACAACCAGTACGCAATATACATGCAAAGAAGGCTTTGTTGTGTATTTGGTGGGACAATAGGAGAGCTGTGTATTAGAGGCTGCTGAAACATGGTGAAGCGATTACTGGCGAACGGTACCAACCACAATTAATTAAATTAAACAAAGCATTGAAGGAAGACCGAGTAGAATATGCTTAAAGACACGGACGTGGCCCCATCGGACTAGCACTTATTCCGATTGATGCAGCATGGAATTTCAGGGAAAAATTTCCAGTCTTACGAAGAAGTGAGAATTTGGCTCGATGAATGGTTGGCCTAAAAAAATGAACAGTTCTTTTGGGAACGAATCTATTCATTGACAGAAATATGAGGAAAATTGGTAGAAAACGATGGCCAATACTTTTATTATTCAGGTAATTCTTATTGTTTTGTAAACAAACGGGCAAATTCTGCGAATAAATCGGCATTATTAACCGAAACACCTATTTTAAAGAAATTCCAAAATCGGTATCAATTTGAACATGAGGTAAAGACAAAAATTGAATACAAAATTTTGTAAAAAAAGATGCGGAATGCAATTCTCTACAGTAATATATATTTTACAATTCTAAAATTTAAATTTGGAGT
Source organism: Acraspis erinacei (assembly GCA_035041075.1). Taxonomy (NCBI): domain Eukaryota; kingdom Metazoa; phylum Arthropoda; class Insecta; order Hymenoptera; family Cynipidae; genus Acraspis; species Acraspis erinacei. Next base: position 9,084 of record JAWWLR010039171.1, on the reverse strand, counting down.
TTTAATCACTAGCGGGCATCTCTGCTGCGCTCGAATGAATCTACACCGAAACTCAACATGTTTGGTAACATAATTTTAGGAGGTTTAATGGAAAATTAATAGAAAAAAATGTGAGAACGTTTGAAGATTGGGAGAGGGCAGTTTCTCAAAATTAAAAGATTTTTTGGTTATTTATTTTTTTAACTTGTTTATTTTCAGAAAAATATGTTTTCTGTTTCTTCTTGAGTTCTTTGTTTTGCAATTGATAATACGCAAGCATAAGTTAGGAAAGGGAAAAAGTAAAATTGTTTAATCAACGGAGAAAAAACTGTTCGTAACTAAAATACAATTATGAATGGTTCTGAAAAAGTGAACAATGAACTGAACATAACAAAAGTTGAAATAAAACTTATTTTAAAGTACACAATATCCACTGGTATTAAATTTGTGATATTTAATGTAACTTGATATTTTTTTATTAAATTTAGGAAATGTAAAGAAATATAACTCTGAACCTAAAAAATATTTTTGTCTTGCGTTTAAAAAAAGGTGTTAATGCTGTTGTGCTTAAACATAGGGTTTAAACGCGTAATACTCTATAACTCTTTTTGATTGATTCCCCGGGGGTTACTGGACATTCACTAATTTCTCTTGCTGTCAATCCTTCAACTGCGCCACTATTCATGTTTATTTTCACTCGTCCTGAGATCCCAAAAAGAGAGGTAAATATTGGACGAAGACCCGCGTTTCCGCTTGATGATTTTGCTAGGATGGCACATACGTCGCCATTGGACTTTGATAATACAAGTTGTTCTTCGGTTGGCATGGGAGCCAGGAAACGATTTTTTGTTTTCAATCCTATTTGTTTGTCTGGAGGAAAAGCGTATCTTCGGAGTTCGAATATCTGATCCGTATAGTTGTGAGGAATGAGTCGAATAAATGCAAGATCGTCAAATCTAAATCCAAGTATGATGGGAAAAGTTTGCCTGATGTTAGGAGACTTCAACCTGTCACGTAGAGGTAGTTCCGAAGTAGGTGGAGACCTGGCAGAATCATGAGGTGTGGCAGGAGAATGAGTTGTGTCTGGACAATGTCTGCCAGGAGAAGAGGAAGAAGGTCCACAGCGAATAACGCTAGAATTAGGATCACCTGAACTTAATCCTAAAACAAGAAATACAGGATTAAATTTTTCCTATATGTATCTACACAATCGCAGGTTAGTACATGATGAGTTGTAAATGATGTTGTAATGATGGGGCCCAATTATATAAACGCCTATAATTTCATTTCCTTCAACGGCCTGAGGAAACAGTTTTTAAACAAGTACCTATATTTCAAGATTATTTACTCATTAAAAATAGAAACAGTAGAATTGTGGGAAATGCTTTTCCTAACAAAATTAGCAATGATATAAGAAAACTCGATAGTCTCTAAAAAAATTGGTAACAAGAGACAGTAATACCAAATTTAATTTAAAAACATTATTTTATTAGCTATTCTTCAACAGCTTTAAACTTTCTGTACTTTCTTGGTACTTCTAAAAACTTTTCAAAAGCTTCGAAATTTTTTTCTAAATCCATAAATCTTTCAGTTATGCACAATTAAAAAAAATTCGAAGTCTTCCAGTTTCTTTTTCAACATAGTTTGATATCTTTGGAACTTAAAATTAATTTCAAATACAGTGCCACCTAAATCACGTCGAATTTTCCCTGTTATCTTATTGTAGGTATCAAAACATTTTTTAACTGGTACCCAATATTAAAAAATCAGTTAAAATTAAAATTTTTTCTTTCATCAACAATGTTTCCAAGCATTTAGATATAAATGTTATTATGAACCTAAATGACCTACAGTACCTTTCAACCTATTGCGAAAGCATGGAGCTGGAATCTTTTTTTTTTTGCTTAATTTTAAAGTTGCGGAAATAATTAGCAGAGCAAATTCATAGGTTATTATTCCAATTTTACATTCGAATCTTAAAAACATCTTGGTTTGTTATAACTTGTATAAAGCAAAGAATTAGAACTTTGAGAACTCTGGATAGGCATGTAATTATTCCCTTACAAACCAATTAATACTGAATTTGTAGTCTTCTAGAATGGATAGCCATTTATTAATTGCAACTATCTTATGAAACAGGTTAAATTGAGTTTCCACATTTAAACAATTTTTAAAACATTAGTTAGTTGTCCAAAAGATTTTAGAATGACAAACTCAATGGTTTCATGATTAAACAATTTAATAAGTTAACTTAACATAAAAAGTTAAAATCAAACTTATTTTAAATGGCGCAATATCAAATGATATGAAATTTGTGACATTTAACGTAATTTCATGTATTACTTTTTTTTAATTTCTGAAATGTAAAAAATGTAATTCTAAATGTAAAAATGTATTCTAGAACATTAATTTAAAAAAGCCTGGGCATAAACTTATAACTGTATACGCACGTAATACTCTATAACTATTTCTGATTGTATCCCCGGAGGTTCCTGGACATTCCCTGATTTCTCTTGCTGTCAATCCTTCAACCGCGCCGCTATTCATGTTTATTTTCACTCGTCCTGCGATCCCAAAACCAAAGGTATATATTGGACGAAGAATCGTGTTTCTGGTTGATGATTTTTCTAAGATTGCAGTTACGTCGCCATTTGACTTTGATAATACAAGTTTTTCTCCGGTTGGCATGGGAGTCAGGACACGATTTTTCGTTTTCAATACAATTTGTTTATCTGGAGGAAAAACGTATCTTCGGAGTTCGAATATCTGATGCGGATATTTATGGGGAATAAGTCGAATAAATTCAAGATCTTCAAATCTAAATCCAAGTACGCTGGGAAAAGTTTGCTTGACAGTAGGAGACCTCGACCTTTCACGAAGAGGTTGATCAGCAGGTGGTGGAGACCTGGCAGAATCATGAGGTGTGGCTAGGCAATGGGTTGCGTCTGGGTAATGTGTGCCAGGAGAAGGAGCGGAAGGTCCAGAGCGACGAAAACCAGGATTGGAGCTATCATCAGGCAAACGGTTGAACTGTGAAGTTAATTCTGAAAATAGAAAGAAGGGATCACATTTTTGTTTTAATTACATACACAAGCGTGTGATAGTACATGACTAGTTGTAAATGAGGTTGTAATTATTGTGGTGTTCAATTCCAAAAACCCTTATAATTTCATCTCGTTCAACATCTTTGGTGCATGGAAACTATTAGAATAAATTGCATTTTTAAAGAGTATATATTCCTATAGAAAATTAAATTCTATATTTTCTTGTGTTTGACAGAAAAGCTTTTCTTTAGCTGAAAAACTGTAAAAACAATTGACGGAAGAAGACGTTTCGAACACAAGTTCAACGAAGATGATACCTTGGGTCAGGGTACCATTCACACTGCTAATGTTAATTTTTGTTGCAGGGAAATGGTACTCTGCAATTAGCGTCTGATTCACACTTTTTTCTGTGTTATTTAAAAGCTATAAATTTTCAACTCAAAAATGTGTAAATGATAGTTCATATCATTAAGGTCATAGGTAGGTAAGCGAATTTCTCGCGACTCTTTTGATAGAAGCATGTTTTTGGCAAAAAAATTCTGAAAAAAGTTTTCTTATAAATTGCCTATTTTTAGTACTAGAATAAGCAATTGCTAAAATATCTAAATTTAAAAAAGAAATTTCCAATTTTTTCAGACAATTTTTTGAAAGGCATCCTAAAGGTATCCTAAAGTTTTCAGCTCTCTGAATCAAAATATAATAATATAATTTTTAAATTCAAAATAGTGTATTAAAAATTGTAGTTCTAATTTTTATTTTATTTTTGAAAGTCCTTCCGTATTTTTGGTTGCTGTTAAGATTCCAGAAAGGATTTCGTAATCATTAATACATTTTTGTTAAGAAACACTATAATTGATTTAAATTAAAAAACTTAAATACATTAATTTTAAGCGCTCTCAAAACATAAATTATTTTACAAATCTTTAAAAGTTCGAATGGTTTAACAGTCTATAAATTGTTCGAGGTTTAAAAAATGACTAAAAACTACATTTAAGTAATATATTTTCTTCTAATGACATAAGGAATTTATTAATTTACCAAATAAACAAACTCCACCATACAAATACATTGAAATACGCGTAGTCGAAACCGTCGAAACTGACAGCTCTGTGCCGGTTCACAGATCATGGAGCAAGGCCCTAAATTATTATTCATCTTGACCTTCGAACTTCTCCGTGACAAAATGCTTTAAATATTTCATTCCTCAAAAATTTCAAGTACGTTAGAATAGAAAAATTTTAATAGGATACTATGATAAATAAACAATCATGAGGCGCCAGGCTAATTTATTTGTGTACACTTGGGTGCACTCGGAACCGTTCAGCGGCCCTAGGTGACTAAGCGGTTCGACCCGGGTGATCCGTTCAGAAGTCACCAGAGTGATGGGTGGGGGTCACTCGATGGGTGACTATTTCACCCGTCGAATAGAGGTAGGTTATTGCGAGCGAGTACAGGAATTGCCGGGAGCAATTAGCGGGAAGTTGGAAAATTGGGCATATTTAAATTAAACTTGTATTAAACCTGCGGTAAAAAGAAAAGCAAATTGTGAAGAGTCTCAAAAAGGTTATGGATATAGAATTCTCGCCCGGGAAACATCTCGTTAGATTCGCAGAAGACCAAAATCCCATAATGGCAAAATCTATTATTTTAGCTGGCGTTTCCTTTGGGCCTCGAACTTTCATTGTAATTCCCATCACGAATGCCACTTCCTAACTCATAATTATATCTTCTTCATAATTTTCTAAGATTTTTGTAAATATTATCGTTTGCAACAATAATTGGTTTGATGAAATTTTAGAAGAAATGTAATGACGTAATGTAATGACACACAACGAAAAAACACTAAATACAATTGTTTGAAAGGTTCAATTACAAAATCCTTTGAAAAAATTATTCACTATTACTAACTTTAAAGATTTGTAAGGTTTTAATTGACACATTTTTCCCAAAAATGTGAAATATACCTGGAGCGTTTAATGACACGTAATAAATAGACGCTAGAGTTTAACACGTTTTAGGTTAGTTTACAGATAAATCCGTTAAATTTGACCATCGATTCATTCACAGATGCGACAATTAGACTTATTTATTAAAGGATTACATTAATACTGGCTAAAATAAGAAACCAAAAATCGTCAAAAACTCATCCTATTGTCATTGCACGTCCCAGAAAAAAAGTTAGGGTGAAACTTTTCAACTTAAAACTCTCTCGTCTTTAAGTGCGGTAACATAAAAGTTTATATAAATAAATAGTATTTTTTTAGGCATGCTTTTAAAAGGTACCAGTGAGAATTTATATTTTGTTATTCTTGGCTTCGAAAATCGTCCTCAAGCTTAGCAATTTGTAAGTGGAGAACAAGGAAAAGGTGTTTTTTGAAGCATTTAATGCTTGTCTAATATATTTTTTGGCTCAAATATTCTGTACCTCTCTTATGTTTTTGGCCCATGTTATCAAACCGAATAATTTTACCAAATTTTAACACAAGTCAATAAATATTCGCAAAGATATTACATGGGGAATCAAACGTGACCTTTATATGGAGAACTATCCATATATTATGCTATCTAATGATATATTTGATTGCATTTCTAAATCTATAAGACAGTTGTATGTTTTAAAAATTAATTTTTGTCACACTCTGGGATGCGTTCAGATAATATATACGTGCCAATAAACGAGCCGCATTCGGAACTGAAAATTCTACATTTCCTAATCATGATTTATTTGAAATAATCATTTTGATAGTAACCATGTTTACTCTTAAAAAGTAAATTAACTTTTCAAATAGCTGTCTTGCTGGAAGTATTTTGTTGCTCAAAATGAACCCAAACCCCATCAACTTGAATATATTAATGCGTGATTCATGCAATATCTCAGAAAAAAATAATCGCACGGGTGTGATATTCTTATGTGTTGGGATTTTTAAAGACCAAATTCATGGACAAAATTCCCCAGGGTGCTTTCCGTTTTCCATACCTAGGATGAATCTAAGGAAATTAAAGGTCTTGCTCATGGTTTACATAGAAAAAAATAACAAAAATGATATTTCCTCTGCAGTTTTGCTCTCTCAATCTAAATTTGATCGCAATATTTTTCGGGCTTGTACCATTTTTCCTTAGATGCACAAAGTAGGGAAAAGCATAGGGCTTTTCTGTTCACAAGTGCCATAAAAAATTTGTCTGCACGAAACAAGTGACTAGGCTATCCTTATGGATCATGAGATATTTTGGTAGTTGTTTTAATAATACCAGTATACGTGAAAATAGAGACATAGATATTTTATTCTTAAGTGTAGGGACTTGCAGAGACTTTATTTGTAGTCAAAAATTCTCTAGAGTGCCTTATTATTCCCCTCGCTCGGGTAATTCTTGGGAAATTGAAGGTCTTTCTCATATTATTATTTATTTCCAGATTTGCATGCTAAATCTAAATTTGAATACAAAATTTTTAGGACAAAATGTAAAGCATATGAAGTTTTTTTTACCGTATAAATCTATATAATCTGAAAAATACCTTCAATTTCCCTAGAATTGCCCAAGCTAGGGGAAAGAGAAGGCAGAATAGAGAATTTATATGTACAAATTACATTGATGTGCCTATTTTTGCGTGCACTGGTATTATTAAAATAACGTGCACATTATACCTAGATTTTTCCTTATTTTCTGTATCTAGGCGAAAACTGATACGCGTACGAGAAATTCTGAGGCTAGATTTGGATTCAGCGGCTTAAAATCCATAAGAGTAGCGGAGGCACTTGTCTCGTGGAGATAAAGTTTTGTTATGACCTGTGTGACCAGAAAATCCCTAGGCTTTTCCATACTTCTTGCATCTAGAGAAAATCTGAGACGTGCAGGAGAAATTCTGAGGCCAGATTCAGAATCAGCGGCTCAAAATCCATAAGGGCAGCATTGTCACTTGTCTCGTGCAGACCACTTTTTTTGTGGGTCTGTGTAATCGTAGTACAAAATGCAGAATTCTGTTCATTTCATAAAGCAATATCCGTAAAGTGGCTACGCTGTTAAAAATGTTTGGAATTCTATAACACTGCTACAAGACTTCTCCAGTACAAGCGTGAAGTAAAATTGCGTAAAGTAAAATGGTTGCAGCAGTAAAAGGGTTTAACTGCACAGTACACAGCTATAATCTATTACCAGAAATTTTAGATGCAAAGCTGAAAAAATATTGATTCAAATGCAAAATTCATTTGTTTTCAAGAAGTTAAATCTAAAGATTTTACACTTTCTTTAACCTCAGACAGATAGTTGTCCGTTTTCTCGTCTTTTTATTGACATTAATTCTTAACTATACGCCATACATTATTCTAATCTAAACTAATTGTTGAATTTGGTTAGCAGTATTAAGGATAATGCCATAAGTGACAAAGATGTCAATAAAGAAATTTTAGTGACGCATTGTGCCTTTGGATGTATTTTGTTATCGCATGCGTTGGAAAACTAAATTATATCTGTTCTAGACGCTCGAGGTGTGCATGACATGCTATGCAGCTATCATCGGGAATGTTCTGGCTCAAATTGTGGCGACAGTATGCAAAAGTGGTAATGACACCGTCTTTACATGCCAAAATAAAACATTCTGTACCCGAATTCAATCGGGCTGATTTATTGAATACAAACGTTATCCTTTATGAGATCGAATGACCTTCCACAATTCTGTGGACCGTGCCGTGCATCCTCTTGTTGAGGAGCTGTTTATGGAAGTTTTTCTTCTTTTCTTCCTTAATCCGGGTTTTCAGGAATGAGTACTCGAGATGGATAAAATTGGATGCATTTTGTTCATCCCAGATATTGACGTCAAGATCGTCCTTTTAAGCAGTTTTCTATTCTGCTTTGTATAGAAACTCTCCTTTGTCCACTTATGCGTGCTTCCAGGCCATTTTGAGAATAGTGTATCATCCATTTGCGACTATATGTGCTGTACCGAGAATAAACCTTAGCGCGTTTTTATAACTCAACTTCCATTCCAATCTCCTCAGTGTATTTTTCAAAAGTCCTTAGGGCTAGATGTAGTCGCTATTTATTTGTAAGAAACCAAAGGCAAAATACATAAGTTACCTTATGCTTTCGATTTATAGGTTTGCCGCAAAAGTTTTCTTCGAAATGACGAAGTGCGAGAGACAATGAGAATCATGTGAGGTAAGCGTTCTTAGTGAGCTCATCGTGTCGCTATGAAAGATACGATACCTCTCTAAAAGGTAATATTGTTAGACGGTATTAGACTTTTTCTAGCGTCAGATAGTACCCATATACTGTCAACAATGTGCTGTCTGGCGGCCAGCAGCTTTGACTTTTTAAGTGTGTCACAACGGATCCGTAGTTCGCGAGGGCACTGTCACAATTCCCAGGTTAAATTCTTGCCAGATGTTATGTAGTCAAAGACACACACACACATACTCTCTGCATTATACACACCACAATAGATAGTGCAGAGTTTTGATTGTTGGGAAACCTAGATATTGATGTTTCTCCAGGTCCTGAAGCATTGCTCTTCCTCTATCGGATGCCTGCTAGCGTTTTATCTCAATGTTGCCTCTCTTTCTCTGTTGGAAGCTTTTCCTGGCCTTTAAGAAACTGGTTAAAGGCCAGTTAGGAACTGACTATGGTATTTGACAATATTTAATTTCTGTTCTAATATATCGGGTAGAAGCCGCTTAGGACCGTCTCTATCTGGTTTGTAAATGGTTTTTATCTGACATTTTAAGCGGCTAATTGCTGCAGATCTTTTTCCGCCAGATGTGCAGTGAGAGGTGGCTCGATGATGCTTACGCCCTTCTTGCCCATGAAATAAATCATCTCCATGTATTCTTTGGCAGGAAACTTAATTTTAGGCACGGCGATGTGACGCAACTCCAGACCCTTTTCATTGCGTACCTGAAGGGTTATTTTTACAGCCCGATTAAGTACAGAAATGTCAGAACTATATTTGGATTACTCTGACATTAGAAATAATTAGTTAGAAATAATAAATTACAGTCCAAATATGCTTTTAACCTTAAACGAATCTTAACATTTCATCTCAAGATCAACGTCAAGCTCATATTCG
>JAWWLR010039146.1:0-10206 GCA_035041075.1 Acraspis erinacei | reverse complement strand
CTAGTAAATATCAACGGTAATTTAATTTTTAATTTGGTTTTTAAACTTATACTGTGTACTTGTAAAAATATTTATTACATATGTAGTGTTTCTTTATTTTAATAAATTAGCCTGATGAGGTTGGCGAACCATAGTCAACGAAACGTCGCACACCACACATGACCAAACAATGAGGTTGTTTTAATTTTTTAGCCTTCATCCATCGAAGAAGATTTTTTTAATTAAACTATGGAAGGCGAATTTTTGATTTCTTCAATAATTTAATACTGTTATATCTTCCTACACAACAATTTTTCTGCACAAAATTTTTGCTACATAGAGTTTAATATTTTTAAATACTATAATTTTTTCTACGCAAAATATGTCCTACACAGAATTTCATATTATTATATGTTTCTACACTAAATTTTTTCAACAAATAATTTAATGCTGTTATATTCTTGCTAGACCAAACTTTTTCTACTTTGGCAGATATTCCAGACTCATTGATGCCGTAACTGCCTGTGAGTATGACGTGTTTCCTTGCGATCGCAGGGCAGTGACAGAGGATATGAGCAGAAGTCTCATTATCCTTTCTGCACATACGACAGAGAGGACTTTCTTCAAGTCCTATATTATGCCTGAGAAACCGGAGGTTTCGATATCCTCTAAACATTTTTTTTAGGACCTGGATTTCCTACCTCCCGAGCTTGAGTAATTCTTCAGCTCTTGAGAGTGTAAATTTGAGCCCAATGGCGTTTTGGCCTGAATGCAACCAGAGAACAAATCCCACTCATTTCGATATTCCTCGGTCAGCCAACTGTTAATATCTTCAGTAACTAACCTACTGGAAATGCCCACAGAATGACTCCTAGATGTTTGGCTCGTGCTTTTATATCCAGTTGTTGTTCTGCCAGTTTCAATGTACTCGTGGTTGCCACTTGTACCTTCTGGTGAATACAAGTGTATCCGTCTTACTCGTATTAACTGATAGTCCAGTCTTATTTCACCGTGAATGTACTATTCTTAGTGCCTGCTGCATTACTCCGAAGAGGGCATCCAGACGCGGGACGCGCACGATAACTAGTATTTCGTCCGCATAGCCTATAACGCGGTGACACTGTCTCATGAGCAGATTAAGCAGTTCACCCATCATAAGGCACAGGTAGGACAAAGTATCCCTGGCCCCACAAAAAGCGTTCGGATTTCGAGAAAGCAGATTATCCAGTCTAGCCTCATCTGCTCCTTTATTAATGACAGTGCAAAAGTTGTTCCAGCTTCCATGCTTTCCCTAACTTCTTACACTCTCATATTTATCCCTCATCGTCGTAAATGACGACCATAGTTCTTTCGTTTTGCTAATAATGGCACGTCTGAACCTCTCTCTCATTTCTCTACAAAGCTCTTCGAGTTCCCCATTTCACCAGCGTGCCTGTCCAGCCTCTCGGACTCTTGAAGGTCGGCAATTATTTTCATAAGTGGATTTGATGGCTTCCGTAAAAATCTGGGACGCTATGTCCAGAGTATACACGTCTCTGATTGACCTGGGAATCCCTGAAATTGCACTTCTTAGTTCCGTGGAAAACCGACCCTAATCCGTTCTTCTTGGATTTCTTCCCCATTTAGGGCCGGTGGGTACAATGGATCAAAACTTGAACTGTATCTGTGGGAGTTCTGAGAGTGTGGGTTCACCTCTGACTATCCACATCCTGATGTTATCTCTTAAAATACCTGTACAGCGAGTGATGTCAATGCCTTCCTCCCTGACGTAGTTATGGAACGTCGGGGTGTTCCCCATATTAAGAATATCTAAATTAGTAGTAATTTGGTATTCCAATAGTTCATTACCCCTTGAATTGGTGTCCGTGTTGGTCCACAAAGTATGATGGGAGTTAGCATCTCCCCCCAGCAGAAGAGGAAGACCCCTTATCTTGCAATATTCCACCAGTGTGCGTACCTCCACTGGTGGATTGGTATCGCTGTCATATGGAAAGTAAGCCGATCCGCCTGGCCGTCAACCTTGAAGTTAACGAGTCGATAGTGGTACAAAGGACTGTAGTTGAGAACCGCAAGAGCTCTCGCCTGAGAAACACGAATCTGCACAACTAGGAGAAGTTTTGTTCCTCCTCCCGCTGTGTTCTCTTCCTGAGCTCCATAGTGCCTGTCGTATCGCCAGGACGCTGTCTTCATTGATGGGTTGAATCGCTCCAGCCGACGGAGGACCATAGACGGGTCTTCCAGTGTATCCGGGAACCACGCCGTGGCCTTAAACGAGCAGTGAGTGGGTTAGTTCATATCCGTAACAAACACGTTCAGTGGATCATCCCTCTGAGCAGCTGACAGACGAGCCACCGAGGACTCCCTGTTCGTCGGCCGCTGGATCGGCTTGTGCTTCTCCGCAGACTCAGGCTTCCTGGTAGGCTGCCTTCTGAGCCCCTTCCTCGCTTATGAGCCTCGGTGCTGTTCATAGGTGTTGTGGTCACCGATGATCTAGGTATTGCAGCTACTCTATTAGCCCGGAGCGCTTGCCTCTTCAGTTTGCTTCTCTGGGAACCATTGATGTGGTTCCGCTTGTTGGGGGACTGATTGGGCGCTCCCATTTCCGTAGTCTCACTCAGTGAGATCGTCAATCCGTCAACTCCCGAAGAAGCTGGGGGCGCAGCCTCCGCCTAAGTTTGACTTGCCGGAGAGACATATTGCGAGGAAGGGAATATGTTGGACACCTTTCCCCTCTCCGTCAACTACCTTTCTCCTTTTTTTCGATTTTGATTCCGCTTGTTCCATTTTGATGCCCACGAGTAGTTAGGGAAATAAAGGGTACTTCCATGTAGAGCCCCGAATACAGGAGTAAGACTGATTACTCGGGGAGGACATCTGGCCTCCCCGAGAGGCCGTTAAAATACCTTCATAGACCCCAGGTGCCCAAATTCCACGGGCACGATCACTCTACAGCCAGGGCTTGAAAGAGGGTAGGGGGGTCGCATTGAGTGCAGCACTCAATGAATACCCGTTTGCAGTCCATAATATAAATAAATGGCTGTTTCTTAGTCGCTGTGCGAGCTGCAGGTCATTCCCATGCGGATTCCAAAATAGAATTAGTCAGGGATGGAGCTCAACCAAGGGATCCAGAAGGCCCGTGTTAGCTAGGCTCTTCACTCTTCCGTCATGCTACGATCATTCATTACTGAAGAGCCCGTTTATAGGGGTCTTATCATCCATATCCATAGGCAGATAGGCGGATGTCCATTAGACCCCTATGTCCCTCACACTTAAGCATACCCACCAACTGCAAGGTCTTACAGCCCCCAGGGGAGGGCCCTAACCGTAACCAACCGGAGGATTTGTGACACCTGGACGAAACATTAATGGCAGCGCGGCACTATTCAGGAAGAGTATCCGAAATGGGTGCGCGCTCGAGAGCGTGACAATGATGAGGAAACCCAATACCGAGAAAAGTTATTTCCCTGTTGACCTGAACGCGGTACTATTGAGAAGTTGAACTGTAGTTACAAATTTTTTATTGTGAAATTCTAAATTTCTTACTTGAATAATATTAAGTAATTAAAATACAGGCTCGCGAAAGTGCGCTTTATTGATTTTCTTTTCGAGCCAATAAGTTTGAAATTTGCTGAAGAAATTTTTTGATAAAAATCTCTATACTTGTTCTTGCAGAACCAGCTCCCACCATACGATCTGGTACTTCAAAGGGTGTTAGAGAATCAACTAAAAAATTGGAATCACAGGCTGATCATCAATTTGAGAACCTCAATGAACATTTGGGACCTACTTATAATGGACAGCGGGTTCCAATCGGTAATTTTAAAGTTATATTTCTAAAACAAATTTTAGAGAATTCAACATCAAATTCTAGTTTTTTAAAAATTATTATTGGACTATTCCATTAGCGGATCCAAAGGATCAATTGAACCTTTTTTACATTTTCATCCTAATTAGAAGGTGGTCTTAAATTTAAATTTGTCGGTTTTCATCAAATATCAATGTTTTGAGTCCCCCTGAGTCAGAAAAAACGACTTTTACGTAGGTGTCTGTCTGTCTGTGGTCTGTATTCTGTAGTCTATAGTATGTATACTGTAGGCACGATAAATTTTGAAAAATTGATAAGATTGGATTCGGCTTTGGTAAACTTTTTTAAGGCCTAAAAAGATAGAACCAGTTCGCAAGAAAGCTATTTGGTTCAAAATTGAAAAAGTGAGCGCATTTTCAACATTTTTGAAACCATACAAACTAAAACTAACATTTTAAACCACACAACGAATGATATGAAAAAAAGGGAAGAGAAGAACTACGTAGATTTTTTAAGGCCTTACAAGATTAAAATCGCAACTTTTTTAATTTTGTCGAAAGGTAAAAAATGTCAAATTTGAGTGTAAAAAAATTTCAAAAAATCAAAAAGTTCCATTCTGTGGTCAAACTATGCAAGATTGCGTGCACTGAAAAGATCTACAAATTTGTTACCAAGGACTTTTTGATAGGATCTGCAGTTTTAGTTTTTATTCGTGAAAAACAAGATAAAAAAATTTTTAAAAATTAAATTTTTGGACTAAGGACACAAGCTACGAAAAATATAATGAGACTAAACTTTCTTATCCAAAAAAGAGCTACACATTTTTAATAATAATTTTTTCATATGATGATCAGTTTTATTTTTATTCGTAAAAAACAATAAACGTAAAAAATGACATATATTTAAAAAATTAAATATTTTTGAAAAATAAGACAAGTTACAAGCTAAAATTAATAGATAAAAATATTCTACGGAAAAGATCTATTTATTTTTTATTAATCACTGTTAGATAGAACCAGTAGATTTCTTTTCAATTGTAATTAATAAGATAAAAACTAAACTTATTTATTGAGAATAGTGCTTAACGAGTTGTTGCATCCGTCACAACAATTCTCGGAAGAATACAATCAAGTGAAACTAAATCGCGAATGAGTTAATTTTTATGATAATCAGTTATTTTATTTATTTTGCAGTGCCCATCGTCAAAGGTTGCGGATTGTACACTCCGAACAACGTTAAAGTTGGAGAATATCGTAAGGGAGGATTTTACGACGATACAAAACCAAAAGGTGATAATTTAAAAACTATATAACCGAGTTGATTTTTAAGAAAGTACTTCAAATTTCCAACCTAGTTGTTAAATTTTTAACAAAAAAGGTAAATCTGCAATCAAAAACATTATTTTTGTACCGGAAAAAAAAGAATTTTTTAGAGAATTCAAGAACTCTCAAAGAAAAAGTTACGTTTTTAAAAAAGAAAGATTTTTTTTCGTCCTTAAGAAAATACTTCCACTTCAAAATCTATTTATTAAATATTGATCCTAAAAGATATGTTTTGAAAATTAAATTTTTTTTTAGTTTTTAAGAAATTAGTTCAACTCTAAATCCTAGTGGTTTCATTCTGAAGCAAAAAAATAATCATTTTTAACAAAAGTCAGGAAGTATTAACCCAGCAGTTATATTTCAAGTACTGACCGTGGGGGAGGGCGTGAACATTTTGGGATTTTACTGGCTTTCATCAATTTCGGCGATTTTTCACTCTTCTAATAGCTATTGAAAAATTTTTGTCTCGTACAGTGTCGTTAGGGGTTTTACACGTCCTTTCGATCGGACCTAAGCATTATTCAAAAAATAAATATTTGACCTTTAAAAATAAAAGTAAAAAATAAATTTGACTTCTCTAGCAGTAAGGTACACTCATGACGCTGGCTCTCGAACCCTACACGCAGCACAACGTGGAACAACTTCATTGTATTGCTTTTGAGAAAAGAGATATTTCTATATAGAAAAATAGATAAACGTTTATTTTTCAGCCTACTGGCCTTAAAAAATTGAATTGCTTACACTTCCATATTTACAGGATTGCCTTACAACTAACTCATTAAAAAAAACTAACATCCATGTCCCTCTCATACTCCCTCTCCTATATACAATCTTTCCTTCTCCATGCCCCTTCCTCCTTCCTTCTCTTCTTCTCCTTCTTACCCAAGAACCCCTTCACCCATGCAACTGCCCTTTTGTCCTTCCTTTCATGCAACAATACCTCTATGCTTATACTACTCCTTTCCACATCTTTACTTCCGCATCTCGATCTCGCTATAAATTCCTGAGTTCCTTGTTCTCCTTACTCACACAAATATTTCAATCTCTCCCTTGGCATAATCCACACATATTTTCCATTGAACCTTGACTCTCTTATTCTCTCCTCCCCTTCTTCCTTCTCTCTCCCCATGCTGTTCTTTTAAGCAAACCAAATACCCTCCTTCCTTCTTCGTGCATCCTTCTCACTTAATCGATCTGCAATCCGTTGGTTCTAAAATACCTTTACCTTTCCTCCTCCATTCTTCCACTCCTAAATCTGTTCCCCTCTTCCCAACAAAATTCCCTAACCAGCTTACTTCCCCCATCTTTGAAACATTTCTCCTCATATTTACACGCTCGGCTCTCCGTTATAATCCGTAAACTCGTTCGTCTTGTCTTCCTCCTGACAATATTGTTCGACGTATTCCTTGCTAATTCCAGTATCAACTTAACGTACCTCTCCTCTCTCCTATTTACCTCCAAACTTACATTCTGCCCACCTCCCCCCACTCCGTAAAATAAGACTCTCATCACAAACTTAACTTATACCCACACCCCCACTCCTATAATCAGACACTCATTAGTAGCGAATCAAATAATTTCATTCTCCTTACAAATCATCTCCAAACAAACTCATTCCCAGCCCCCACACCTGCCTCGTCATCACATTTGCCCTTCTCACCATCCCTTTTATATTCCCATCCACTCTCACATTCGTCCGAAACAGGGAATGCCGGTACAAAAACTCCTTCACCTCCTGTACCGCTTTTCCCTTCCACTTCCATTCCAATCCCGTCCCTTATCTCTCCCACCTCCCTTCTTGAACACCATAACCTTCGACTTATCCGCATTTAACTCTAATCTATTTTTTTCTGAGTAACTTCTCAACCTTTTCATCATCTACTTTAAAGCCTCTTCGCCCTTTGAAAGCAGAAATATGTCATTTGCATATGCGAGTGACCATACCCTTTGCCCTCCTACCCTAACTCCTCCTACCACTCCGGCCGCTAACACTATCGCTTACACTATCTTTTATCTCCTCATATGCATCTATCACCCTTTCCATCAGGCCTCTCTTCCGCCCCTCTCTTCCATCGCCTCTCTCAACTTCCCCCTATCCACCGCAGGGAACGCGCCTTTTAGATCCGCAAAAAAGGCGTAAACTTTGGCACCCTTTTTGGCTAGTTCTCTCTCCACCACATGCTGCAAAACGTAAATATTGTCAATAGTACTCCTTCCCTTCCTAAAACCCGCCTGCGTCTCCGGCAGTATGCCTTTCCCCTCAACGTCCTTCCGCAGCCTATCTGCCAACACCATCGCGTATATTTTGTACGCCCTATTCATTAGCGTAATTCCTCTATCATTTTCCTTCCTCTCCGTATCCCCTTTTTTATACAATGGTACGATCAAACCCTACCTCCACCCTCTTGGGAATTCCTCCCTCCGCCATACTTTTTTCACTGCCCCCTTCAGCCTCTCCCTTATCTCGTTCACCGGCTCACACTTAAAGCTAACGTTTCCCCAACTGCTCCTTATACTTCTCTATTGCTTCTCTCGTCCATGGCTCTCTCTCTTCAAACAACCCTTCTGAGCTCACTTGCCCTCCTTTCCTCTTTAGTCTAACGGCCTCCTGTAGTCTCCAACCATACCGCTTGGCAACTTTGTCTCTACACTAACCCATTCCTTTTTCTTTACCGACGTCTCTAGCAATCCCAGGGATCGATGAAAACCTTATTGTCCTTTACCCTATTTTATCTACGCATTACCCCCAATTTTTTTTCCCAGCTCTCCAAGTCCCCAACCATCACTTCATTCTTCTTTCTCCCCTCCATCGTAACTTTCCCTATCTTGCATTCACCCCACCCTATGCTGTGCAGCAGTGCTTCCACTCCCTCCCTTTCTTCACCGTTCTTTAACTTTAATCCTCTTATTAGAATATTATGTCTCCTATCTGCCTTTTCTCATCCCTCAATCCATAAGTCCATTGCCCTTATCCTTTTCCTATCCGCTCTGTTCTCCTTTTCACTCCAACGCCACGTCTCTCTGTCCTCGCCTATGAGCATCCCGAGAGCCTCCTTCACTGCCTGCCATCTATTTTTATTGGGGGGGGGGGGGATGACCAACGTACCCGTACGCTCTTTTTAAAGAGACTCTCTAGTGCGCCTTTCGCCGGACTATCATTGCTGTTTTTTTCCCTCCCTTGCTTCGGCGTTTTCTTCCTTCCGATCTTTCCCTCTCCATGACGCGCCACTTGACCCGGTTGCAGGCCCAGCAGATCGTCATAGACTGATTGAAATTTGGACCCCTTCGAGTTCACTGCATGCACTGCCAGTACTCTCGCTTCCCAAATTTTGCTTTTCTTTACACTATTTCCTCCCTTACAGCCGCTACAGACACCCATTTCTCTACCTACCATTTCTCAGCACTACTAGAACCACCCTTGTCCCCAATGAAGAACCAAACTCTTGACCCCAAAAATATCCCGCTCCCTTGCGAACCTAACCTCACAACGCTACTCACTTCCTAGGCTTCCACCCTCAAACTCTACTCACACAAATAATATTATTATTATGCGTCAATTTGGTCGAGTTATGATGCAGGTAAAGGAGAATTAATCGTAACCTTTCTTAAAATACATAATGAAGAAGAAAACTTCTTTGAATTAGACGAAACTGATGTCACAGATTGGACTCATAAAGATTTAATTTAAAAACTCCATAAGGTCTCTAGATTCAATAAATCACAAAGCTCAAATTTCTCACAAAATACTAAATTAAGTGAGTGGCCCTTTTAGAGATGGTGTATTAAATTAGTCACACACCATATATACTACATATAAACCTAGTAGAAGCTTCAAAATGATTAAGACAAATTATGTCTAAAAGTTGCACTATTTTTGTGGAATCACCCATAATTATAATGCTCGCAATAAACAATTTACAATAATGTACTTATCTGCGAAGAACAATCTTGATACCAAACACATTATTTATTTCAGGTATATGTTTAGATAACCACTACTTATGCATATACATGTAATCTGACGGTGGAATGGAATATTCCTCAGATACACTTGTTTGTCACATTTTTCACTGAAGCATTTATCAGTTCTTTCCATACTTTACCAAAATGAGGATGGTTTATAATTTCCTTTTCACTTTCGCGGTCATCATTAAGTCTTTTGGTAACACTTTTTTGAACCTTATTGTAAAGTCTGAAACAATCCCTAAAATAATATTTTTTTCACCTGTATGATGTCAAACATAATGGCGTCTTAGATGTACGTGGCCATGCTTGATGGAGATTAATCTACTTGCTTACAAATTCATCTTTATGGTTTAAGTTGCATCTATTCTAGTTGAAAATTCATTATTTTGTTTGAATTTTTTTTCTTATTTAGTGCAAAACTAAATGTTCTTACTGAAATACACATTTATCATACATACACATCATATATTTGAAAACTCATAATATTTTACATTTTTTAATTCTATTGTATTTATTGCATATGAAAAAAAACAAATAAATGTTGTAATATTTAAAGTAACAAGGGATTATGTAATTATTTTATTGAATCTGATATTAATTATTGATATTTATCTTATAAATCCTAATTTCGAGGAATTTTCTTTCTTTTTTGAAAATTATTATTTTTTAAATATAATAAATTTACACAATTTTTAAAAATTTTTAAACACTTGGTTTTATAAATGAATATCAAGTCTATAATATTTTCGAAATGTTCATGTTAATTTAATAAACACATAACTTTAATTTCTATTAATGTTTTCAATCCATTTTTACATTTTTGTTACATATTTCCCCCTTTTCCTTTTCACCCATTCCGGTTTCTCATTTTCTTCTTTTCTTTCTTTTCATTTAAACTATTACCTTTTTCTTTTTTCCTTTCCCCTTCCTCTTTTATTCTTCCCATTACATTATCACTCTTTCCGGTTTCTCATATTTTCCTTCCCTTTTTCTTTCCCCCATTCCCTTTTACTGTTTTGCTTTCCCTTTGCCATTGCCCCCTTTTCCTTTTCACCCTTTCCGGTTTCTCATTTTCTTCTTTTATTTTCCTTTAAATTATCCCCTTTTTCTGTTTCCCTTTTCACTTTCCCCTTC
>JAWWLR010039102.1:0-10207 GCA_035041075.1 Acraspis erinacei | reverse complement strand
TTTTTATTGCCAAGTGGCGAAACGAAGTTGGGTCTCCTTATTATTCCTTCGTGTACATTTATAATATCTTTGCCACTAGCGAGACATAGCCGGCTTGGAGACGAACCCAAGACGAGCCAAGAGGAGCTCAAGACGAAATATTTTAACTCGGGCTTTTTTAGTTTTTTCACAATAAATTTCTGAATATGGTCTCGAAAAAATTGTAGAGGTAAATGTGCCGAGTTTAGCGTGTAGACTTTAATTTTCGAGCTTCAAAATTGTCAAAGTTAGCGTGTATAGTTAGATGTGTAAGAGTTTTTGCGAGTACACTTTAATGTGTACACTTAATGTGCACACTGTTAGAAAACTCTGTATGAGGTTTAATATACATGTGTGTCAAGCAAATATGCACTACCGCTACTGAAATGTAACATACATTATTGTAGTGAATTTAATATATACGGTTATATTAATTTTCATATTATTAAAACAGTACAGAGTTCATCATGTGGAGATCCGATATGTGTAGTATCGAGCGGGCCCTTTCCAGAGGACGCAAACGAAACTACTGTACCTTCAAATAGTGCTACTTCTTCGGTTTAATACGCCCCATAACCAATGCAAGATTTCCAATTGTATCGATTGTGTTTCAACCGAAATTTTTACTTTTTGAAATAGTATTGATGTAGTCGCACCTAATTTAGTAACCTAATATTTACTTGAGTGTCAAGTTGGACCAATTTATTTTTCTTTCACGCCTGGTATATCTTTGTATCGTGTTTACATAAAAACGTGCTAGTTTCTTAACCTAGGACATTGCATCCATGGAATAATGCTAGTTATTGAGCGATTCACTACGACTTCCCGAGTTAAAATATTTATTCTTTAGTTCAACTTGGCTCGTCTTAAGTTCGTCTCCAATTTAGGGCTTTAATATTTTTCAGGGTCAAAATTATAAAAGTTTCAATTTTTGAATTTCTTGTCCATTATACTCCGAACTCTAAAAACTATGGACCCTACCGGCAAGGCCTGACATTTCCAGGAATCAGGTAGCTAGGCTGGGGCCAAGCAGTTGACATCTGCTAAGGATTAAAATTTTACGACCGATAGAACTTGTAATTTTGTAATAAATGATTCGCTTATTCAAAATTGGGAACCTGTCGGTCTCAACAACTACATGCATATCAAATTTTCGGCAAAAAGATTAAAACTGTGATCTTCTACAAGTATCTGGTGAACTGTTGGTGATAGGAAAAAATGGATAACATTTTTAGATTTATCATCCCAAGAACATAATTATTGCAGTTAAAAAAATGTATTAATACATAGAAAAGAAATACCATGGAGATAAATAATATAAACATTCTCTAAAATTTAAAGCGGATGTGTGATGACCGTCGCAGGTATTGAGAGCCTTTTGTTGTCAGTGGCGTTGAGTTCGGCTTGAAGACGAAAAATAAAGTCTCGCTCGCGGTCAGTGGCGAGATTTACAAAAACGTCTTGGCTATGGCTTGGCTATGCATTGGACGAATTCTTAGCCAAGACGAATTATTTTTACTCGGGTAGAGACCATTTGAAGTAGACACCTCGAATACGTTATTTTAAATGTAAAAAAGTACAAAGCTCATATGGCCCTTATCCAGTTGTCATTTTCATGTCTTTAAATGCGTATATTAAAAAAGGATTTTATTTTCTTTGCAAAACAGCAATAAGTTAATAAATAAAGTCCACGCCTCCACTCTGCATCAGCACAGTAGTAGCAGTTGTCTGACTGCACTCTGTCCACTACTACTGTCGGGTGCCACGTGCTAAGTGAAGCGACCACTATACCACTCCTGCGTCCGCCCTGGTCTGTTTCAGTAACATTATTCGCCAGAAAAAAATTGCGCATCAATTAATAAGTTTTTTAAATAAGGTTTTTTACTCCAATATGACATATTTACATTTAACGATTGTTGCGATCCACTAGAAAATAAAAATCAGAATCGTGAGCCTACTATACACTTCCGTGGTGAAAGCTGCTGTTAGCGTTGGTATTTTGTCCCATATTCTTCCTCGTGAATGAGTCTAAACTACACGCATGCCCTTAGAAGAGCTCCTAGGGGTTGGCGACTATGATCCTGGCTGGGATCTTGTGGTTTAGGGTGAGCGGATACTACTGACCAAACTGAACGTCCGGTTACGACCGAAAGTAGATGGTCGCGCAAGTTGTTATTATGTATCTCCGCAACCTAGGGGTGGTTAAGTTAAGTAGTCACGGCCTCAAAGTTCACGCCCGTACCTTCGTACCAAGTTCTTTTTTGTGGTAGATGCAAAGTATTTAAATGCCCTGTAATGCACAGAACTACCGGAAGTCAGGAACCGCATATTTACAACGGTCGTATATTCCCTTACCATCTTCATTGTTACTTTGCGTCTTTGTTTCAAGCTGAGGGTGACAGAGGATCTATTTCAAAAATAAGCTTCTCGCATCCAACTTTTTTCTTTTTCGGAAAATGCAATCTAATCTTTATCGAAATAATAATTTGTATGTAAAATAGATATTCATTTAGTTTAAAATCAAATAAGTTGATATATTTTCAACATTTAAAACGTCATGTTGTATAACTTGAAATTCTTTTTCATTCCATTTTATATGCTTCGTATTTATACGTATGTATCACTAGGCGAGGAGATAAAGAAATTTATCTAAAAATATTACTAACATTTTTTTAGTATAAAACGATTGACCAATAATAAGATATGCCTTCACAGAAAAACTGGGGGTTCACTAAAGTTACGACTCAAATGAAAGTTGGTATCATAAGAACTTTAGCTCCAATAGATAGCTGTAGAGAGCCAAAAGGGTTCATTTAGAGCGCTCTTGAATAGAACATGAAGGCGAATTCACAAGCCAAACGCTTGCAAAGTAAGGCCGGTAAGTTTGGGATCGATTTTCGGTTTTTAACCGAAGACTTGATACGAAAGTTTGTTGCATATGAATAAACCTTTATGTTGATATCCTTGCTACATAAACTCCAAATGATATTTAACAAGTCATTATATCTATTTTTATTATAGTAATAAATATTATAATTTAATTATCTTTATTAAGATATTCCATCAGAGTTCGAATAAATATATGCTTTAACGTAAAAATTATTTGAATAATTAAACAAAATGAGGAAAAGGGCAAATCGAAAAATAGGTTGTTTATAAATAGACTCAATTACAATTGGGATCGTTTAGAACACCAACTAAGGTATCATTTAGAGCTTATTTATCGTTTTGGGTTCCTTTTCAGCAAGTGGGGTTCATTTTTGTTGCAACTCCTTTGGAACCAAAAATGGCTTCCGAGTCTTAACATTTTGACAACTAAAACTTTCCCGCAGCTTGAAAAACAAAGCAGAAACATGCTAACCCGGAAAAAACAATAGAAAAACTAGAGGTAGAAAACTGCAGATAACCGCTGGACCCCTTGTAGATGACATATGAAAGCTTTCAATTGTGATATAACGTTCAATTTTGATTCAAATGTTATAATACTAACATGAATTATTTTTCTCCACTAAATTAACAAAAAAATTTTACAGTTTTAAAAAGTATAGAAAATTGCAAAAATAACAACGATTTTCATTCGCCATGTAAAATTTCTGAAATGTCAGTTGACAGGTTTAGACCGCTGATCAAAATTATTCAGGATAATGGGGGCCATCTGACTGTACGCATAACTGAGACCTTGGGTCAATTTTCAAGGGCATTTGTAGGCCAAAGTCATTTTTTTGAACAGGAACGCATATTTTTGACGCCAGATTCAGAAACGACAGAATATTTTTTGCGTCTGAAAAGATAGTTTTTAACTGATTAGCTTGACCTTCAGAAGGTCAAGATTAGATATTGAAAAGTCATCCAGAAGCTGTTTTCTTTCAACTTTTGAGGATTTATGGGTGAATAAATGTTTGGGTAGGCTTGGGGGCCAACGTCCTTGACTATATTGACCTTAAGGCAAGGGGATTCACGGTAAACTACCACCATAAACATTTGTTCGCCCATAAATCCTCAAAAATTAAAAAAAAACAGCTTCTGAACGATTTATCAACACTTAACCTTGATCTTTTAAAAGGCACTATAAGAATTTAAAAAAAATCTTTTTTTAAAAAAAATTATCCGTTCTTTCTGAATCCGGTATCAAAAATAAGGGTTCCTGTTTAAGGAGGTTAAGGAGGAATAAAGAACCTATTAATTTTTGGAACATTTCCTACCAATTCAAATCTCTAGTATTTTATATTACAGTTTGTAATGTAATTTAGGCTCCTAAAACTTTCCAAACAAGAAATTTTTAAAGATTTGTATTTCTGTTAACAGTTGTACGTGTTTGCTAAATTTATCCGTAGCGGAAAGATAGACTAATACTTATTTGTAATATTCGTAGAACCCATCGAAATTTCATTGAAAATTGACCCCAAGGTCACAGTTATTAGTAAAGTTAGATGGCTGTCATTGCCTATTATTTTCGTGCGTCATTTAAAATGGCCCAAGCAGCATAATTAAATTTTTTCATCACGCATGTGATAAAACAAGAAGGGATGGGAAAAATATATTTATAAAATACAGCGTCATATTAAAAAAATTTTTATTTAGTGTCCTAATATCTCATAATGCATTCTACAAAGACATAAAGTTCCTATTTATCGTGTTGAGTGATCAAAGAAAGCCAATTAAACACTCATGCAAATTTAAAAACAAATGGAAACAAAATTTCTGTGCGACTGATTTTGTACTGCAATTTTGGTACGTAAAGCTGAAATTTTTCGATGCGGATAGACTCTTCCAATGTTAATTGCATAATTTACAAAAGTTGCAACAGATTTTTTTAAATATACAAGATTACAATCTCATTTTTAGTTTAAAAAAATCTTTGTATATAATTGCAAAACTAACACTAAATGTTATTGACCATCTTGCCGATCGAAAAATCTTCTTTACGATTATAACTGTTAGGCTGAAGGGATTTTACAGAGTAATGTGATAATTAATTACGTAATTCCTTAATTAATTCTTAATCGTACTTGGCTTTATTTTGCGGTATCATAAAATTTTGATTATCGCTGACCAATTTACTATATTCGCGTGACGACTTTAGACTATTTGAGCGTATAACTAGATCACGTACGCGCGACCACTTACGATTTCCGCTTTCCTGACCGATAAGTACACTCGGTGGAGGTTCTATACGTTTGTCTACAGGATACTGATTTTCTTCTTCTGTGCTCATTTGGCGAATGTAAACATAATCTTCTACGATTTCGTACATTTTAACCCGTGTATAGTCGTTATATTGTCGAATATATAGTCCCCGAATATGATCTTCGAACTGTATTTCGTATGTGAATTCATCCGGTGGATACGTTGTGAAAGTTTTATATGGTGATCGTAACGTGATAAAACGACCAGTTGCATTTTTCGTAATGATAGCACCAATATGAAGACGAGTACGTGCTTGTCCCTCTTTTGCAAGTATAGTCGAATATCTTAACTCTGTGAGAAAATATGGAAATAGCTAAATTAAAATATTAATTAGAAGGACTAATATTAGGATACACATTCAATACAGTTCCATCGTTCCGGTGAAAAAAGTTGCGATATAGATATTGCTCAAAGGATAATGGTTTTATTAAGGATTGTGAGAAAACATAGATTACGTAAAACTGCGAAGGAAACCAGTACGAGCTGGATAGACCAAATTTTGTAGTCATAATATTGAAAAACATTTGTAAACATTTGTAAACTCTGTTTTTACTGTGATTATTTTCGATATTTTATGAAAATTGCACAAGCTTTAAAATATATCCTACTTAACATGCACCCATATCAGTCATTTCTACCATGTATAACCCGTATCTATAATATATATTATTTATTATACAAAAAAGCTACGGATAATGTTATTTGGTTATTTTAATAAAAGGCATGGAATTATACAGTTTAAAAACAATAGTTTGACGAGTACAAGGGACAATTGAATGAATTTTGAAAGTAACTTATGGTCATCATTATGGTAATTTATTTAATATTATATTACATACGTATGTTATTTATATGTTATTATAATAATTGTGATTGATTACATGATTTAAATTAATTTCAGCTTAGTCAAATGGGGTTTGAAGCAGAGAAGGTTTGGTTTATTTTTATTAAAAAGTAATCATTTTTATTTTTCAATAAATGCCAAATAAGGTTCAAGTAAATTTCAAAGAGCAACGTTTCTTCTCTCAAAAAGGAAAAAATAAATCTCTTGACGCTTTTCTCTGTCTTACATTACTATTTAAATCTAGAAATTTATATTACTTTATTTAAAAAACAAACAAAATAAATTGTTAACAAAGTATTTAAATTTATAATAAGAAAGGAATTTTCTTAACAACATTTTTTTACAAAAAAATATTGTTAAATTTTCAACCCAAGAAATGAATTTTCTAATAAAATTATTATTCTCTAATCAAAACGGTATATTTTTCACATTGGAGTTGAATTTTTATCCAGAAAAATAAATTTTAAACTTAGGAAGAAGGAATTTTGAATGAGCAACTTAATGCATGTTTAACCAAGATGATTTATTTTCTAACAGAAAAACCGAATTTCGAACAAAAAGCGATTAATTTTCAAGTCAAAATGTAACAGTTCTATTTTTAGTTGAAAAGCTTTATTTTCAACATAAAAAAACAACATTTTAAATGAAATTAATAATAATTCTGCAAAATAAAATCTTCAAAATATAATAATTTTTTATCTTATTTATTATTTATATTTAAGTATTTAATTATTCCATTGACAGACAAATTCAAACGGAAACCATTTATTCCATATTATTTTGATGCAAGTTAATTCAGTTTCGAGGACAACACATTTCCGTGTATAAACACTACGTTTTTGAAAACATCATATTTTTAGAAAATGAAGGTAACATTATTGCCTATGGCCTACTTTTATCTTTTTTTTTATTTCTTATCACTTGAAATTATTCGATAACTTTAATTATCTTATTAGTTATAATGATAATAAATAACGTTCTTATTATTAATTACCCCTCGGTAGCTCAATTGGTCAGACGCTCGGACTTCACCTCAGAGGTCCGGGGTTCGATCCCTGAGCCGGAACCTCTAGAAATTTTTCTATGTACCTTTATTGAGGTACATCAACTCAGTCCGTCAATTATGGGGTCAAAACCGGGCTTTGTTCAATATGTCGGGGTACACTGCTCTCATCAGATCACTTGATTGCTTTATAAAAATGCGTCCGTAACTGATGATATATACCGGGACAGCCCCGCGCGAAACTTTTCCAAAAAATATATAATCCAAATCTAATCAAAAATGCCTTCGACATGTTAGGCAGTAACAATCTTAAGCATGTGACAACATTTTAATATAAATTTTTGCATACATTTTCAATAAAAATTAAATAGTTAAATTTGTAGTTAAAAACGATTTTTCAGCTAAAATGCTGAATCTTTAACTAAGAAAATTAATTTTGATCAAACAGTAGAATTTTAAACCAAAAAATTAATTGTTTTTCACAAAAAAAAATAATTTTTTAACGCACAAAAAATTTTTTAAAAAAATAAAACGAAAATTTCTAGCTAATCATTTTTATTTTTTACATTTTCAACTAAAGAATTAATTTCCAACTAAATTGAGGAACCTTATGTTGAATTTTTAACTTTTTAAATTTATCATTTTAGACGAAAATTCATTTCTGTAATTTAAATTGTTACTACTTTGATGCAATTCTTTTTAATTAATCCTTTGGCTCTAAATATAATCTTTTTTATTGAAAATTCAAATATTTTGCCGAAATTAATTTTTTCCATTTGCAGAAAATTTCATCAACGATGATGCACTCTCAACTGAAAATATAATGGTAGAATTTTCAACCAAGAAACTAGAATTTTCAAATAAAAAATTAAAGATTTACTTTTGCAGTTGCAAAAATTGAATTTTGGAACAAATATTTGAATTTTTAAACAAAAATATCTATTTCTCCAACAAAAACGAAACATTTTCATTTTCAGTTAAAAGAGTTCATTTTTCACACCAAAAAATAAATTTATAGCAACATTGAAAAAGTTAAATTTTCAATTAAACGTATTAGGTTTCCAGCAAAAATCGAATAGTTAAATCATCAGTTAACAAATTAATTTTCAACAAAAAAAAACAAATAATTTTCATCCAAATATTTTAATATTTAACTAAGGAAATTTTTGTTTAAATAAAATGATAAATGTTTAAAAAATGAATGTTTAACGAAATAGTTGAATTTTTACACAAGAATATGAATTTTCAACTGGGAAAATTAATTTTCTGTTAGAAAGTAGAATTTTCATAAAAAAAACAAAAATTCACTTTTTTCTGTTCATTTCTTTTACTTATCTTGTGTTTTTATGTTTTAAAATTTTTTCGTATCTTGCATAGTTTCAATTTTCGATTTTTAAAAAATATTCCAAAATTTGTTATGATAATTGTGTAGCGCTTCCAAAAAGAAACGTTTTTATTGGTGGAGTTAAATGTTACATAAATCTAATAGCTTCTCTCATTACAATGTAAAAAGATGTTCATCTTATTACTTTTTTATTTGGATTCAAGTTTAGTACAATTGCCATAATTTCTTCTGAATATGGTACATTTGAGAGACTTTTTTCAGTTTGATCGTACCAAATGACTGGCGAATTTAAACAACTGAAAATACTATTTAAAACAAGTCATACACAAACAGAAAGTTTCGAAGAAGACCTATAATTTCTAAAATATTTTTCAAAAATTCTATGTAGGGAGTGTGTTAAAATTTATAGTATGTTAAGAAAATTGGTGTATAAAATTCGATTTTCTTGTAGAAAATGAATCTTTTTCTTTAAAAGTGTAAATATTTGGTTGACAATCTATGTATTTTGTTGAGAATTCATCTTTCTGGTGGAAAATTTAACTATCTGCTTAAAAAATCAACTGTTTTGTAATAAACTCGACTTGCGGCTTGAAAATTCCACATTTTGGATGTAGATTTTTTCTTTACGTACTAAAAAATTAAGGTAATTTGTTAAAAACTTATCTTTCTTGGTAGAAAATAAATTATTTTTTATCAAAAATGAAATGTTTTATTTGAAAGTTAATCTCTTTAATTTAAGACCTTCAGTTTTTTGTTAGAAACTTGTGTTTTATGGTAAATTCGACTGCTTTCATTTAAAATAAAAATATATAATTGTTGAAATATCAACTGTATAATATTTATGAAATTTTTTTCGTGCAAAATCATTAACGTAAAAAAGTGATTAACTATTTGATGGCTGAAAATTCAACTTTCTTATAAAAAATGTTTGGGATTTTTTTTGTCTTTTTTGTAGGAAATTAATCATTTGGTCAAAAATTCACTTTGATGGTTAAAAATGCAAAATGCAAAATTTCTTTATTTTATTCTTGGTTTTTGGTCTTTCTGGTAGAAACTCATTCTTCTTTGTTGAAAATTTAAATGTAGTTGGTAAAAAAGTGCATGTGTTTTGTTGAGAACTCGTCTTTTTCGGTAGAAAAGTATTCTTTTTTCAAACAAGGAGGACGAAAACTATAAGAATTTTGTCAATATTTATCCGCCAGGTACAAATTAATTCGGTGCGGCGTTTTCGGGTTTTGCGAATTTGATCTATGTTTAAAATACTTAGTGCCATATTACTGAAACTGTAAAACTCAGAAAACGTGCAGTTTCTTCGCAATTTAGACCAGAAGTTTCCTTATCTAATCACAAAATAAAAATAAAATTTTTCCTCGTTTTTAATTAAAAATTATTTTGCCTTGTTAGTTACATAAAAAATGATTATTTTATTTGTATCAGTGTAATTATAAAAGAATGGACTAAAAGGATGAACAAAAGGAATAGAGAAAGAAGTCATTGAGGATAAGTCTAAAATTAATTTTTGGTTTACTAATCATTTGATAAAAATAATAAAATTCCTTAACAATTTCACCATTTTTATACTTTTAATTCAAGTTTTTTCCCCTATTGCCCTAATAAAATTAGTTTTCAACCCTATCCATGGTGTTTTATAATATTAATTACAAAATTTACCAAAGTAACACATTAAAAAAAACCGCCCGCTTCGTGGGCACATTCTCATCGCTAGCTACGCGCCACATTGGGGATATAGCAATAATTTCGTTCAAAACCACCTACAGGTCGCAAATCTGAACCAAATCAAACAAAATTA
>JAWWLR010039017.1:0-10210 GCA_035041075.1 Acraspis erinacei | reverse complement strand
AAGGAAATTATAATTTGAAAAAATCTGAAATTTTAATATTTTGCCATAAGAATTGTTTATAACAATGGTTATTATAATCTTTTTAATTATTTTTTTAATTATATGTCATTCCTACATTAATATGAAGCACTTTTAATAAACAGAACTTTTTTTTTACCGATAATAAGTCTTTTTGATAATTAGTTCATAAAATTTGTTTATAACAATTAAAAGGACTAATGAGTAAATTATTTGTATTCTATGAATCCCTAAACATTCATTTAAGACAATATAAAGTAGACCTAATCAGTTAATAAAGCGTAAAAAATTGTTATTTATCAAATTTTAGTTTTTCCAGACTTTGAGTGAAAAAATTATTAATAAAAAAGCAGAAGAGACAACATTTCAGAGCGTTAAGCTCTTTAGAATTTAATGAACTTTAGTTTAAAAAAAAATTAAAAATCATACCAAAATTGAAGACTTGTAATTTTTGAACGAAAAAAGTGCATTTCCTCTCACTGAGCGCCGTCGTTCGCTGAGATCAGAATCGCACGAATTTCAAATTACAAACGTTGACGTTGAGTTGATTCTTGACTCGCCGATTTAAACTGTATAACGCAAGTGGTAAGTAATTTGTAATAACGACGGCTCAACGAATGTGGATTCAGAGCAGTTGACGTTCAGAGCGTACAGTGTTAAAAAGCTAAAAGACTGTGTTTACGCATGTGCGAAACGGAGCAGTCGGCAGTGAATGGTGCGCGCAGCTTAGGAGTCGAATGCCGGGTAGTGGCAGAAGATGTAATACGAGTCCTCTCAGTGCACGAGCCGCGGCGATTACGGAAAGGAGAGATGGCGTGTCTGTATAAAACTGACCGTTATCGTTTGTATAGTGGAACGAGTAAGATTGTGGAGTCAACTTCGCAGGCTCAAGCGCCGTAGTCCTGCGTCGCTACGATAATGCTGGGAGGGGGGGGGGGGGAGGGACTTGAAAATAAAGTCTACTAAGTATAAATGGACAGTAAATGTTACCTTGTAGTATTTTGAATAACAATTGAAGGTAGTGAAGTGATCCTCCAATACAATATAAAGTATAAGGTATGAGCTACTCCTTCCATGAAAAATACCCTCTCCTTTAAAAACCAAATAACTGACGAATTTTTTCTGTATCCTTTGGAGTATTTCAGCATGTTATACAAATTTCGATGGTCATATTCCAGATGCATACTCTATTTTTGAAAGTACAGGGCTATTATACAACGCTATTAACGTTTGCCTGCTCATAAAACTCTTACACGTTCTGAACAAAGGTCCAAGCACTTTGCTGGCTTGTTTACTCATAATTTCAATATTATCCTTAAATCTTAATTGCGAGTTAAAATTTATTCTTAGGTCGAAAGTGGATTCTACTCCACATAATTGAACATTAATAATTTCATAATTAAATATTATTAGATTCACAGCTCTAGAATTCCTAACTACTAAAATTTTTGATAGATTAAGTGGCAAGTTACTCTTCAAATACCATTCGTTAAAATTGTTCCATTATATTTTGCAGCTGCACACACTCACCTGTTTGTTTTATTTTCTTAAGTATCTTTGCATAGTCCGCATATAATATCAGTTTTGGTAAGATCGTATCGGCTATGTCATTATTGCAGAAAATATAAAAAATAGTTCCTAAATCTGAAATATTTTGGAAAAGTTGTTACAAATGTTCGGGAAATTCTCACACATTTAAGATACTAATGTAATTGAAATTTACGAAATTAGGTTGCTGAAAACGAAATTCAGTAACTTTTATCATGCATTCAAAAAAATGTTGTGTGAATTTAGAAGCGTTTTCTGAGAATAAAAAATAGTTTCCTAAAATTCCTAAATGGTAACAGAAATATTAATTATCGTAAGGGAAAGAAGTGCGCAGTTGAATGCGCACTCCTCTCATCTCGAGCGCGTTCCGCCAGCAGACAAAGCATGGCGGTACAGTATCAGAAGCAATCGGTGGGTTTGCGAGGTTTGGTTGTGTTTTTCTACGGAAAGGTGATTTTCGAAACATCACACGCCAAACAAACCAGGAGAGTAAAAAACGAATCCAGCTAACAACAATTTTTTTTTTAAGTCAGGGAATTTTATTGGCCAGGGAAACGTCAGAAATTTAAAGAACAAAAATCGTGTAAAAAGTCTGTGAATTTCTATAACTTTAAACCGTTAAGTAGAATACATTTAAGATTTGTTCAATTTTAATTTGATATTGTTTTATTTCGTTTAAAAAATATTCTAGATTAAGAATGTTACAAGTTTAAGATTCTGATCTTTGAATATTAATATGTTCAGGAAAAATGAAAAATTGGTAAGTGGGAAATCAGGGAAAATTAAAAAGGAAGGTTTGCGGTTGGGTAACCCTGGTATAAGATTCTTGTTAGTAATTTGTTTTCCTTGTATTTATATTTTTTTGCATATTATCTTTTTATTTATGAATTTTATTATTTGTAGGAAAATTCGACAATTTTGTACAAAAGACATCTTTTTTGGTTGAAAGTTCAAGTTCTGGGTTGAAAACTCATCTGTTTGGGTTGAAAATTCAACTAGTTTCGTAGAAAACTGACATATTTTTTTTAACTCATATTTTAAACTAAAAAGTCAAAATGAAATCTTTTTTTGATGAATATTCAACTATTTTTTTAAAATTTGTCTATTTAATTAAAAAATTCATCTGTTTTAGTAGAAATTGTATCTTTCATGGACTAAAATAAAATTTTAGTTAAAAAGTCATCCTTTTTGGTTGAAAATTTAACTGTTTTGTTAAATATTCAAACATTTTGTAGAAAGAATGAAACACTTGGTTAAGACATCATTTAATTTCTTTGCTTAAAGGTTTAACTATTCTGTTACTAATTAATTTTATTGCTGAAAATTCAATTTTTTTACGAAAAAATTATAAGCGAATATTGTGTATAACCAATGAAATAAAATTTTTTATACATTTTGTGAGTAAATTCCTCCAAACATGTAATGTATAGAGACAATATTGTTCGGTTTATTAATTTTAATATAAATTTATCTTAAAAATAAGAGCGAAGTTCCTATGAAAATAACTATATTATATAATATACTCAATGGCTCAAATGTGAAAAAAACTTTTTTATAAATAAAAGATGGGCTTTGCTTATATATTTGATACAGTGAGTGTACGTCCTATTATAACATACATACATAATAAGTCGTTTGTATTATAACTTCAATCTATGTTTAACCTCTTGAAATTTGCAAATTACAGTAACTGATAATTCCTCAACTGTAACAGAATTTTCTTAAACATGTGTATTCCTTAGCATTGTAGCGTTCATGATAAATTTCCTTATTGTGCACTTATTTCTTGTAATGAGGAGTCAATCCGTCTATTATTAACGAACTTCTTTATGCAAAAACATTTATTCGTCTGCACTGCTCAATCGTTGAGTCACAAGTGAAGTGCAAAATTTCCGACCGCCCCTTTACCTGCTCTCCCCGTCCCTTCCGTTCAAAGGTGAGAGAGCATGTGAAAGGTTCCGGATTACCTATACCTTTTCTTCTCTATCCAACGAAAGGGCAAGGCTATGGGTTTTTGTTTGGTGAATATTCATCATACAACTGTCGAAAGTAAACACAATACTTATTTAAATAATTTCTTTTTAAACATGAATAATGCAAAGGAAAAGTGGATCATTCGATGATACATCCTCCCTCTCCATTGAGAAGTTCTGATTTACTTATATGTGACTCTCGGATTGAAATTCATGTAATTAATTTTAACAGTATCTAACGATTCTAGTTGAAGGACGAAATTATTCAAATGTGATTTGTCGACAAATAATTAATGTGTCTAAATTAAATAATTTTTTATTGTCCAGTTACGTTGAGTTGTTAGTTTCAAAGGTAAAGGTGCTAATTTTCTAACATTTCTTTTTAATTCATTTTTCCTCGTTTTTACTTTAACGGTCCGCCCAATTCCGTCCGATCCAGGAAATGTTTCGGTGACACGACCGAGCAACCACTGCCTCGGTGGAATTCTATATTCCTTCAAGATGACGATTGTTCCTTCCTTGATTTGATGTTAGCCGTTGCTCCACTTGTGTCGAATGTTTAGGTATTCCTTATTCCACCTTCTCCAGAAATCTTGACGCATCTTTTGAATATCCAGCAAGCTTGTGAGGGAAGCGCCTATCAAAAAGTGACCAGAAGTCAGAGCAACAATGTCATTTGGATCAGAGGAAATGGGTGCCAGATGACGCGAGTTTAAGATTGCTTCGACATTGATAACGAATGTATTAAACTCCTCAAAGGTAAACAAAACATCGTTTACTACACGTTTGAGATGATGCTTAAATGTCTTTACTGTGGATTGCCCTATCCCTTCAAAGTGAGGTGACAAAGGAGGAATAAACTTCCATTCAATTCCCTGATCGGTAAGCAAACGATTTACTTGTTCAGTGTGTACCTTAGATTGCATGAGATTTTTAATTTCCTTTAATTTATTGTTCTCACCTACGAAATTGGTACCATTATCAGAATATATGATAATGGGCCTGCCACGTCTTGATTCGAGTCGACGCAAATCAGCCAAGAAACCTTCAGTGGTCATTTCGCTAACCACGTCAAGATGTACCGCCTTAACAACGAGGCAAATGAATACTGTGACGTAAATCTTAACTAGTGATCTATTATAGTATTTTTTCTCCTTGGTGTAAAATAGACCGCAATAATCTACATCAACGTTGCAAAATGGGCGAGCTTCTGTGATTCTTATTCTCGGCAAATTTCCCATTTTATATACAGCTGTCGATGGATTAGCACGAAAACACTTGATGGATCTTAGTATGACCTTTCGTACTTGATTACGTCTATCGAGGGGCCTAAATCGTCGATGCAAAGCATACAGTGTTGTTTGTATCCCGACATGTTTACTATGTAGATGTTCATCTTCGATAATGAGTTCTGTGACATGATTTGAACGAGGTAAAATCAAAGGATGCTGTTGCGAATAGCAAATCATTGAGTTCTGTAATCGACCTCCTACTCTGATAACACCGTCCTGATCAAGGATGGATCAAGTGGGGTGAGATTGCTCTTCTTGTCAACCCTTTTCCCATTTTTTAGATTGTGCATTTCGTGGTCAAAGGCTTTCATTGCGGATGCGCGGATTATTTTCTTTTCAGCGTTATCTAACTCGGTTTCTCTTAAAAATCCCTTTTTACGATTATTTGCCTTATAGCGAAGACAATATGCGACAATTCTTTTAACCTTAGAGTAGGATGAGAATTTTCCGAAAAAGTCTGCGTTTGGAAAAATCCAGACAGAATTGTTTCTTCAATCCTAGAGATTTCCTTTACGAATGAATCTTAACTTCAGGGCAAGTAGATTCTTGGTCGTTTAAGCAGCTAGGAACCAATTTTCAGAGATTATTATTGATGAACTTTGAAGGCATTTGCCCTCTTGATAACGCATCAGCTGTATTGTCTTCTGATCGTACATTTCTCCAATCTTAAGCATTCGTTTTCCCTTTTATATCAGCGGTCCTATTGGCCATAAATGTTTCTAAGCCATGTGGCGAGATTTTGCTCCAAGAATATACAATAGTTGAATCGGTCCAAAAAATGTCTTATTTAGTGAAACACTAATGCATGGGTTTACTATTGCATACAATCTAGCAAGTAACTGTGCACCGCATAATTCCAGCCTACAATGGGCATAAATTCAGGGGCCTTCAGAGGGGCTACCCTATATAGGGTAGTTGGATATCTACAGTCTTCTCTGTGAGTACTTTATGATCAAAGTTAAAATTTTTAACAGGAGCCAGTTCTGAAAGAAACTCAATCCAAGTCTTTTATATGTTTTCAGGTATCATTTGATTGCATTCTAATTTTAATTCCTAGAGTTTTTGCATCAGTATTTTTGCAAATAAAGTGATTGGTCCCAGTAAACCTAGCGGATCAAAAAGCTTAGCAATCTCAGAGATTATAGTCCGTTTGCTAACTCACGAAATAAATCATTTTATCATCTACTGAACTCCATGTGATTCCTAGGGTTTTGCGTGTTTTATCGTAACTGAATTGAAGATTTTTGTTAATAGTACTTTCCGGGACTCCTTCTAGAAGTCGCATGCCGTTTGATGCCCACTGTCGAATGTTCAAGCAATCAAGATTTAGAAGCTGCATTACGCTATAAGGAATTTGGATTCCTTCTTAGACTCTTTTGACACTCGTAATGAGATCATCGATGTATAAATCTCTCTTAAGAACGATCGCTGCCTCTGAATGTTTATGACCTTCATCATCTGCTATTTGTCGAAGTGCGCGAATTGCAAGGTAGGGGGATGAACAAATTCCAAAAGTGACTGTATTCAACTCAAAGGCTTGAAGGTTGATTCCGTCACGTCTCCACAGGATTCATTGGAATTTCCTATTTTCGCGAATTTCCAATTGTCGATACATTTTTTCTATGTCGCCTGTCAATACATAATTGTGAAACATAAATCGAAGAAGGTGCGAGAAGATATGGTCTTGGAGTATGGGCCCTACCATGAGTGTGTCATTCAAGGAAAGACCAGTCTCGGACTTCGCTGATGCGTCGAAAAACACTCTACTTTGTTGTCAGGCTTCCCTCCTTAAAAACAGCGTGATGTGCTAGATAGAAGCCAAATTCTTGTTCACCTCGTACCAGCAACATATGTCCGAGATCCAGGTATTCTTCTAAAATTTTAGAATAATCTCTTTGGAAATCAGAATGTTGTTTGAATTTACAGTCCAGGACATTGAGTCGTTTTAAGGGCCTCGTTCGTGATTCCCCCAATGCCTCGAAATTATTGCGGAAGGGAAGTGCAATTAAATATCGTCCTGCAGAATTCCGCCTTGTATGTGCCTGAAAATGTTCCTCGCATGCGATTGCCTCGGCTGAAAGGTGAATTTTTCCGAATCCTTCTTCTAGTTCCCAGAATTTTTCGATTTCGGACCGCAGTTCTGAAAAATTACATTTGGCTGTGCGTGAAGCCACAGAGTATGAAGGGGCAAGGCTACCACCTATGACCCATCCTAATTGAGTTTTTTGAAAGATTAAATCATGACCCTGTTGAGATAAATCGATTTTCCTACACCCAACGTGGACAATGATGGTCCGCATCCAAGGAGCACATCGAATGGTGCTGGTTTATAGAACTGCGGATCCGCAAGTCATATATTTGGGGGAATTTGCATAGTATCAAGTGGAATAAGATCATTGGGAACTAATTCTGCTATCCGGGGAATTGTGAGAAAACTGAGTGTTTTCTCATAATTGCTGTATGTAGATCGAATTGTGACTTTCACTACAGCCTTTGCGCTTGTGTTGAGATATTTTCATCTTGAATGTCATAGAATTTCGCGAAATCAGTTTTTACCTTTTGTATATGAAAGTTCAATTTTATACCGTCCGGTTCTCCTTCGCGGTATTTCATGATAAAATGTTAATGTAATATTTGACCCTTGATTGTTTCTTTTCATTTTATTCAAAATCTGCTGACGTTCGGTTGTCATTTTTACGACTATATTTTAAATAAAATAGATATTAGTTTTATTTTGGAACGAGCGCTCACCTTTTTTCTACTTATTTTGATGTTGAAACTGCATTCTCTCAGGATGTTCAGTAAAATCTGACTTTCTTTCCTCAACTCTGTTAACTTGGAGGATTCAGCGAATCCGGCTCGATTGGACCATATTCCTTAGCATTGTAGTGTTCATGATAAACTCCCTTATTGTGCACTTATTTCTTGAAATAAGGAGTCAATCCGCCTTTTATTAACTAGCTTCTTTATTCAAAAACTTTTATTCGCCTACACTGCTCAATCGTTGAGTTACAAGTAAAGTGCCAAATTTGCGACCGCCCCTTAACCTGCTCTCCCTTTCCTTTGGTTCAAAGGTGAGAGAGCAGGTGAAAGGTTTCAGATTACCTATACCTTTTCTTCCCTATCGAACGAAGGTCGAAAAGGCAAGGCCATGGGTTTTTGTTTAGTGAATATTCATCATACAACTGTCGAAAGTAAACAAAATACTTATTTAAATAATATTTTGCGGAACAAGAATAGTGCAAAGGAAAAGTGGAACATTGGATGATCCAATAAGAGTAAGCAATTTCAAGCATCATTTTGATTAAAAAAATTGTTGTCGATGACAATTTGCTTTGTAAAGCCAAGTTTAAACTTTCAGTATAAAACTCTTCGCTCCATTCTCTTACATTTATTCGCTATTTGCATAACAAATGGATGCAACAAATGCTGAACATGAAAGTCTGAGACAAAAAAGGGAAGCAGCCGCGACACGTCAAAGGGAATGCAGAAAGCGAAATTTCAAAAATTTAGTTTATGGGAAACAAAAGTAACGGCATATTCTATTACAATATGTCTAATAATAATTATTTAGAATGCTGTATAAATGAATTTTTGAAGTTTAATATTTAAAAAGTGAAATTGGGAGAAAGTGTAATTTATGAAAATATTGCATCTCGAAATTTCTATTAATTTATTATTAGTATATTATAGTATTTATTTTTCCATTGTACACTCTTTTGAGTTTTTACAATATGTGCATCCCTCATCCTATAAACAACAGTCCCCTAATAACAATAGTCACTAAATACGAAACTAATTGATCCTTCAGCAATATCACAAAATTACAATGCAGTAATGAATTGCTTATCCTATCCGTATCACCCAAGCCTGTCAACAATTCATTCACTCCTCTCTCTCGCCTTTCTCTCAAAAGCCCTCGCGTATCCGGTAAGGATGGGGTTTGCTTTACCACAGAGCGCTTTGCGCACTAAGTCTTCACGAGCACTCCCGGTTTTCCCCTCTGCCCATTCTTGATTCCCCTTCACCCATTTATCATCTATTACCCCATATGCCCCTTCGGAATTCCAAATGTGCATAAGACTCTCCTCCTTAGTACCACAGAACCTACATGAAACATCTTCAATCCCTTTATTTCCCGCTTTCTCTACATTTCCACGCTCTTAATAAGTTTTTCTCTACCTCCTCTTCCCTCCCCCCTTCCCATAGCTACCTCACTGTTTCTCCATCCTCTATCTCTCTGCATGCTTCCTGGAAAGTTTTGCCCCAACTCGACGGATTGCCATTAATAATCCCCCTCAGTTCCTCTTTCAAATATATCCTAGGCCATCTGTCCTCATTCATCCCACAGATTCGCATGAGGTGTCGCAAGAGATGGCTCTTTTCCTAGCCTCGATCTCTACACTATGCCTGTCCGCTTCCATTCTCCAAATGTAGTTTGATGTTGTGCCATCTACTCCCATCGCCATTTTAATAAACCTTCCTTGTATTCTCTCAACCTCTTCTCTTCTATCCCAACCCCAAATCTCTACCTCTTACATCCCTCCTGCTTTAACCTGCGCGTCCATCAGGTACAGTCTTTTACCTAGTTTGTTAATCCGTGCTCTTTTCATTATGCACCATGCCACATTCGCGGCCGTTCGAGTTTTCCCTGCTAATTTCTGGACATGTTTGGTGTAAGTTCCTCCCGTGGAAAACCAAAACCCTAAGTATTTATACTTATCTACTATCTCTAGCTCTTTCCCACCCACTTTCCATCTTTCCCCTTGTTTTCTTCTCCCTCCCTTCCTAAAACCATCACTTTAGTTTTATCCGCGTTTGTCTCCAGCTTATTCCTTTCC
Source organism: Acraspis erinacei (assembly GCA_035041075.1). NCBI lineage: Eukaryota > Metazoa > Arthropoda > Insecta > Hymenoptera > Cynipidae > Acraspis > Acraspis erinacei. The sequence goes on along the minus strand of JAWWLR010039017.1, from coordinate 538 downwards.
ACGTATCCCTCTAAGCTTCTCAGCATTTCCCCTAGCCACCCTGCCCAATCTGCCACTAAAGCTACGTCGTCCGCAAATTTCAATGCAAATATTTTGGTCCCCCCTATTACCGTCCCCCTATATTCCGTTTTTCCCATGACTCGTTTATGTCTCGAATGAATATATTAAATAACGTTGGGCTGAGAGGACAACCTTGTCTCACTCCCCTAAACGTAACGAAACAATCAGTAATCTCCTCCCCTGTAATAACTTCATTTAGCGTCCTTCCATATATTTTCCTTATCATGTTCAGCATTCTACCCTCGATCCCTATCCTCTTCAGTTTCTCCAGTAAGATCCCTCTGTCCACTGTATCGAATGCCATCTTCAAATCCACGAAAGCCACGTAAAGTTTACTACCGTTAGTCTTTAATTTGTTATTAATCATTGAATTAAGTACCCATACCTGATCCCGTGTTGCTCTCTTCCTCCTAAATCCTTCCTGACTTTCTTCATATAACCCTTCTTCCTCAAGCTAAATTCTCAACCTTTCATCCAG